>ML262296.1:1549-14947 GCA_005239495.1 Nicotiana undulata
TTCGTTATGTGATTTGGGACTTAGGAGTGTGTTCAGAATAATTTTGTGATGTCCGGTGTAGAATTAGGCTTGAATTGGCGGAAGTTAGTTTTTGGCGATTCCGGAAGGCAGTGGGAAATAGGCTATCGGTGTCGGAATGGAATTCCGACAGTTGGAACAAGTTTGTAATGTCATTTTAGACTTGTCTCCAAAATTTCAGGTCAATCGGAGTTGATTTGGATAGTTTAGGCATCATTGGTGAATTTTAGAAACATCAAAGTTCTTAGGCTTGAATCTGATGTAAATTTGGAGTTTTGATGTTAGNAGCTCATATTGGTCTACGCGATCGCAAGAAGGGAGGTGCGATCACGGAGTAGAAGGGGCCCAATGCAGTGCGATCGCGTGGGTTGAGCTGCGATCGCGTAGAGTTAGCCAGGCGCGTGGGGAGCGAGGTCAGTTGTTCTTCGCGATCGCGTGAGCCGTACTGCGATCGCGTAGGTTGAGGTTCTATTGAACCGCGATCGCGAGAGCCTTGTTGCGATCCTGAAGGTCTGGGGGAATTGGTCTGTGCGATCGCACTGCGATCGCGGAGAGCAAATCACTGGGCAGTTAAATAATAACTCTTCCGCGACTTAAACCCTCTTTTACACCATTGTTGAGTGGAGGAAAGCTTTTTGGACGAATTTTGAAGGAGAAAATCAGTGGGTAACACAGAGGTAAGTAAATTAATTATTAAAACTCGTTTATGGGTGATTATAGACCATAATCCCAGCCTTTAATTCATGAAAATAGTAGAAAAATAGGATTGTGGGGCATGAGATTATGGGACCTTCAAGGGTCGATTTGAGGGGTCAAACGGACTCCGAATTTGGTATTCTTTATATGTACAGACTCGTGAGAAGATGAAGAATACTTTTCTGTAAAATTTTCTGAGTTTCGGGATGCGGGATCGGAGGTCGGGTTTTGACCGGTTTTGGATTTTTGAGTTAAATTCAATATTTTTCAATTGGAAATTATTCCTTAAACATATGTTGATGATAAAAATCTGAACTTGGTAGATTTGGAGCCTTCGGAGGTTGATTCGAGAGGCAAGCGTGTTGCAGAATAATTCTGGGCTAGTTTTGAGGTAAGTAATGTCTTGAAATCCTGTCCTGAGGGTATGAAACCCCGGACTATGCACCCTTCACGGGTTTTGGAATACAAAGATTGAAACTTGGGAAATATATTCCCTACTTAGGCAACTATTGAGTTGCGAAACCAATTTTTAAGCCTTTGCTTAATTAGTATTTATATATTATGATATGTTTTGGGCTGTAAGCCGTGTTTGGGGCCTAGTGCCGATCTGTTTACCCCTTGGGGGACTGTTTTACTGTATTTTCTCACTTGATATGTTGTGAATTACACTCAGTCTTTTCCTGATAAATGGTTTTGACACTCAGAGTATTTTGATACTATTTATTGAAAAATGAAACATTGTTTTGGGTCGAGAACCCGGTTTGTCTATGGCCTAAGGTCTAATTGAAAGTGTCTGACTGAATGATGTGAGGAAGCTTCCAGGCCTTACGAGTGATGTGAGGAGGCTTCCAGGCCTTACGAGTGATGTGAGGAGGCTTCCAGGCCTTACGAGTGATGTGAGGAGGCTTCCAGGCCTTACGAGTGATGTGAGGAGGCTTCTAGGCCTTGTGAGTGATGTGAGGAGGCTTCCAAGCCTTATGAGTGATGTGAGGGGGCTTCCAGGCCTCATGAGAGAGATGAGAAGGCTTCCAGGCCTTATGTTATTATTGCGCTTGGGATGTAGGAGCTCCTCCGGAGTCTGTAACACACCCCTAGTGAGCGCCGGTACCAATTGAGTGATGATGATTGTCCGCGGGGCTGATACTAAGTGATGATTGATACTGAGTGATTGAGGGAATGCCTGAGGGCATGGTTACGATAAATGATTTTGGCCCGAGGGGCGCGTTTATGATGATTTTACTATGTTTCAAACTATGATTCACCTTGTTTTCAAATTGAGTCTTGCTGAGGATTTCACTGAGATATATTGATATTTACTTGTTTTTCAAAGGAGTTTGGAACTGGTTTTTTGAACCTATGAATTTGCTAAATACTACTTGGTGACTTGATGTTTTACTGGTTGTTGTGAAATGGTGTATCTGTTTGTGTGCTTTATATTTCTCAGACTGTGATTTCTTTTCATTACTACTGAGTTGGCGTACTCATAAAGACTCCCTGTGCCTCTGTGCACAGATCCAGGTACGAGCTCGCAGCAGTAGCTGACGCAGGTTCGTTAGCAGCAGTCACGTGATTTCGAGGTAGCTGTCCAACGTCCACAGCTTCTCCATTTCCCTTCCTTATTATGTTTTTAGCTCTTGATTCAGAGACTTATATTATAGTTTTAGCAGAGTTAGATTTAATTATTCTTAGATGCTCATGACTATTGACTCCAGTTCTTGGGAGGTTTTTTAGAATATTATGGGGACGCTAAGACTTAATTATATTAATGGTGATATGGTTGCATGCTTATTGTTATATTGTGAACTGTTATAATTGAATAAATGTGTAGTAAAGTAATGGTTGGCTAGCCTAGTTCCACGATAGGCGCCATCACGGCCTGTTAGGATTTGGGGTCGTGACATTAAGTATGGATTAGACGCCTTCGTTGTAGTTTGAATGTTTGAAAGTTTAAGGAAATGTTTCAATCTTCGATTCGTAATTTGGATGTTGGTTGATGTGATTTGAGGCCTCAAGCAGGTTCATTTTATGTTTTGGGATGTGTTGGTATGTTCGATAGGGTCCCGGGGCCTCAGGCTTGAAACGGATTGAAATCGGATGGAAATTTGAAATTGAGGAAATGCTGGCTTTGGCCTACTGCTGGTGCAACCACACCTACAGAAATTTGGGCGCAGGTGCGGAACCGCTGAAGCAGATTGCTCAACGCAGAAGCGGAAGAGGGGTGCGTGGGGAAGGTTTGCAGAAGCGACGTTTGGACCGCACCTGCGATGGCGCAGATGCTGCTTCTTGGAGCGCAGAACCAAGGGAGCTTGTCGCACCCGCGATGTCGCAGGAGCGAGGCAGCTTCTGCAGGTGCGAAGGGGTGAGCTCCAGTGCTTCTATGCAGAAACAGAGTTTTGGCCGCACGACGCCGTAGGTGTGAAAATTATCGCTTGGCAGAATTGTTTTAAGTATGGGATTTGGCTCTCCTTCTTTCATTTTTCACTTGGGTTGGCCAAATTTGGCGAGTTATTTGGAGGGGATTTTCATCAAGCAACACGAGTTAAGTGATTCCCACATATTACAAGTTAAATACTTGGATTACATATGGATTTTAACATGGAATTTATGGAAATTAGTAGAAATTGCGGAATTTTTGGTAGAAAACCTAGAATTTGGTATTTTTTTATTTTGATTACGAAATTGGACATGGAATTAGGAATAAATTATATAATTGAGTTCGTGGTGTTATGGGTAATGTTAATCTTCAAGAATTTTTGGAATCCGGACATGTGGGACCGAGAGTTAACTTTATTGACTTTTCAAACGAATTTGGGACTGGTTATAAATTGATTTATTACGAGTATTGCAGTATATTTTTATTGGTTTGCACATTGTTTGACTAGTTTCAGATCGTTTGCCTTTGAATTGAAGAGTTAAAAAGGCGTTGGAGCCGGTTATGGTACTTCGTAGCGTGGTAAGTCTCATGTCTAACTTTGTAAGGCGTAAACTATCCTCTAGGTGATGTAATTGTTATGTGCTATTTGTTTTGGGTGCTACGTACGCACGGGGTGACGAGAGTCCGTACGTAGCTAAAGTATGTTCATGTCCGGGTAGACCTAGAACTTTACCATGTAATATTTGAACTCATCCTGCTGGCTTTATTAATTGAAATTATAATTGAACTTGATTTAGAAGTATATACATATATATTAGGCCGAGCCTTACTACCTTGAGTTATTGGTAAGTTATCTGCGAAACGGTAATAGTTATACTCACCTTGTGTTTATATACTGTATCGTAAGCTCGTGTCTTGTAATTCGAGAATTTCTTCTCTTTCTTGTGGAGCTGGCCGAACGCATCGGCAGGGATTATGTACCACACTCTCATGGGAGCGGGCCATTCGCCTCGCCAGTATAATATATGCATCTATGGTTCGTGCTTCTCGACCCTCGACAGTGTGCACGTTATGATGGGATCGGGCCGATCGCCTCAGCATTATCATATTCTTTCCGATATTTGGCCATACCACCTCTCCATTATCGTCTGTTATATCGCTAGCAGTCCGAATATTCGCGAGGTTTTCCTTCCACTGATGCCTTGCATTTTATATGGAAATTTTTATCTGTTTGTTATTGGCACTTGATAATTTCGAGTTATCGAGATATAAATCAAGATTAAGAAATTGATATTGTTAAAAGAAATTTTTGAAGATTGTGCTAGTTACGGATTTACCTCACTACTATTGTTGTACTCTTATATGTTTATGATTTACCGTATTTACTTATTGGACCACTACTAAGTGTCGTTGTCGACCCCTCGTCACTACTTCTCCGGGGTTAGGCTAGATACTTACTGGGTACGCGTTGATTTGCGTACTCTTGCTGCACTTCTGCACTAAATATTCAGGATCTAATATGTTCATTTGATGTTCATCTTGGCACGTAGCCGCAGATGTTGAGGAGACTTCATATAAGCTGCATTCCATGCATCGCAGTACACAAAGTCTCTATCGTACTATTTATTTTATCATGTCTTATTTACATTCTTTACAAATATTGTATTATTATTATACTCCTTAGTAAATGCTCATGTACTCCTGACACCGGGTTTTGAGGATACCTATTGGGTGTTCATTATTATAGTTCGCGTAATTATTATTATTTCACCTTGTAATTTATACCTTATACAGAAATTGAAAAAATAAAATCACGTAATTAAGATGATTAATCACCATTGGCTTACCGGAGCATGAGGCGCTATCACGACTTATAGTGTATTCTGGGTTGTGATATATAAAAATATAAATCAATTAATGGACATGATACTGACATCACTAGACATGATGTAGAATATGCCTGTGTAAATATCTGAGTATCGGTTGTAGCGTGAAAAAGCAGGGCTTGGAAAATATTTGGTAATGGCTGGAAAAAGAAAGTACTTTAGTCGTGTTTGAACATGAATTCCACTTGGAAAAAAGAAAAAAAAGAAACTAGTGAATAAAACCTATTAGTATTTCACTTAAAATACTTTTCAAACAAATTATTTAGAGCTTGTTTGGAAAGCCATTGGAAAATTGGATTTAGGTGTAATTGAGTGTGATTATACATTTTGACATATTTCTCTGACCAAGTAATTACTTGGTCTTTTTGGAATTAGGTGTAAATAAGGGGAGGTGAGAATTGGTGGTAATTACACTGTGTAATTACATGTTACTTTTTAATTTCTTTCCTTATTTTTATTTTAATTAATTTTTTAATAAATTCCATTATTTTATTTTAATTTTAATTTTCTTTTAATATTTTTAATTTTAAAATATATTTTCATTGTACATTATTTATTGTTTGTTTCTCTATTAATTTCTTGTGATTCCATGTAATTGCTTGTGTATTTTATTTTTTATTTGTTTTATTTTTGCGTAACTGCGTTATTATTCTAGTTTTTCAAACTATACCTCCTAATATTAGAAATAATGAGTTATTAACAAACATATAACGAGTGATGTCATTAAAGTAGAATTTTCGTTGTTGAATGAGGTTATAAACTTATTATGTTTCCTAATCTTAAGTTGTAGTGGAACTTATTTTTATGATCTTGGAATTTGACATATGTTAATTTTTTTTTTGGGATTTTGAAATTGTGTTATATTTATGATTCCAATTTACTTATTTTAGTAGTATTGGTTTGTTATATCACATTGTATGCTGTTCACATTTTAGTTAAAATTGATAGATTAATTTTGTCAAACATTTGCATAATGTTATGATATTATATTTATAAATATTAATTTATTGTTCAAACATGAATTCCATGGTAGTTAATACAAAGGGTATGTTTTTAGTTTTTATAATTAATTAAACTAAATGTCATTAATTTGGAAAATATATATCAATACTATATTAATTATAAAAATATGATTACTAATTAGTGTACATTCAAGAAAATATATGCATCTTAAGTACCAGATCTAATAGTATCTAGACACTGTGGCAACTAAAGTGGTGTAATATGTTTAAGTTTATACAAATCTATAGTTTATGTTCAAAAAAAAAAAATCTAATAGTATCATTTATATAGGCATATATTTATTATATTAACTTTTAAGTTTTGATAATTACTTTATAAAATTTAATCTAATTGTGTAATTACAATTGTGCAATCAAACAGTATGCTTGTAATTACACTGTAATTACGTTACGACAAACAAATGTGTCGTAGTAATTACTAGACTATGTAATTACTAGGCAGTATAATTACTACCTAGTAATTACACCAATTTCAATTACCGGGTGACTTTCCAAACAGAACCTTAGAATTTCACCAGTATTTCAATTACTGAAGTTAAGCATTTGCAATCAGTGTTTCCAAATACTTAATCCTGCAATTCGAAGCAAGAAAGACTAAAAAATAAACCAAGCTTATTCATCATATTCTGAGCAGCAAAAATAAAATAATATTTCAGAGCACTCCTTACTTTTTGTCTTAGTCTTATCTCTGTTAGAATCAGTAAACGAAAAGTAAGGAACCAAATTCGAATCACAGAGAGCTAGATGCATGTGTAGGCAACCAAAAGCACAAAAACAAATTAAAGCATATAATGGGACAGGCCCTCTGATAGCAAATATTACCTGTTATTTCTTGTCACCCACAACTCCCAAAGAAAAAGAAAAAAAAAGCATGTGGCATGGAATGTATTATGCTCCATACTTTTGGCCCCAGTACTTATCCTTTAATTTCCACACTTTTTTCTTCTCAATTCTCAATCATGTTAATCTAAGGAAAAAAAAAAGTAACAAATCAAACCTTTCTTATTTTGGAAACTAATAAAGCAATCATGTCCATTAATTAATCACTTCTTCTTGTTCTTTTCCTTGCCACTTGAAAAGAAAGAACTTAAACCGAACAAACTTGCTGAAGGGACATTTAGTACTGGACTGAATTTAACTCCATTGTTGTATGGAACTTTCTTCAATGGAGGCTTTTGACAATTATTAGATGACACTGATTTCGATAAGTGCCTCTGAGAATGCTGCTTGTGACTTAAATTATCCTTTGATGATGACGAATTACGCTTCACACTTGGAGTTGAACCAGTTGAATTGCTTCTTGATAAAAGTGGCAATGGACATAAAGTTCTTGCGTAACCATTCCCACAATTTAAGCTACTACTTCTTTTGAATCTCCAAAATGACTTTGAACTCTGCTTTTCATCTATTGATTCAAGAACCCCTCCTGTTTTATATTCGATTGAATCTTCAATCTTGGAATTCGAGCTTTTGACGGTATTAAGAATATTGTTTGTGTTATTACTACTACTATTATTGCATGGAGGCAGAGGAGGTGGTGGTGGCATTGGACGTTGCTCTATTTTTTTAAGTGGAGCAGAGGAAATTCTTCTCTTAATTTCAATTGGTAAAATCTTTCCATCAAAGAAAAGCTCATCAGCTGACGAAGATTCAAGATCAAAGCTTTCGCGAAAAACGCAAAAATCAAAATCAATACTAGAGGAAGATGAAGTTGATCTAATGTGTTGCTCAACAGGAACATAATCTGTTTGTGAAATATCGAAGGAGATCCGAGCTGGACTCATTATAGATGACTCATCAGATGAACACAGCTCAATTGCCATTGTAATTGTCAACAGAAAAACTTTGAAGATGAAATTACTGAATGCAATTAAGTTAACAAAACGAATCGAACATAAAGACTGCACTGACAATTTTTTTTCTTTTTTGGAAATTCCAAACGTAACAAATGAAGACCAGAATAAAACCCCAACTGTCAATAGTACTAAAATTTGAAGACAAAATGGTTGGAAGGTAGAATATTAAGAGGAGGACGTTAAATAGTATAAGGAGAGAGTAGTATTGAAGGAAAAAAAGGACCGAAAGGGAAGAGAAAAGATGATGAATAATGAGAGAAACGTGATTAATGGAGGCTTGGACATGAAGATAATACAACATATAGCAGGTTTTTGAGTGATAACTACTTGTGAAGCAAAGAGAAAAGAAAAAGGGAAAAATGTGATAACTACTTGGAATTGGTCTAGGAAGTTTTAGAAGCGACGTGGGCCGGGGTTGGAATTGTGGAACGGGTGGAAAAAGTAATATAGTAAAAATTTATCCGCACACGCAATATTTACATCAAATATATTAATTTGTCATTGTTAAATAAACAATAAACTAATGTGATAATATGCATAAATTAGTTGTGATTTGGTGTAAGAATATGACATGTGTCATATACGAGCCAACCATAGGTTAAGGCCAATAAAGCCATGCCTTTAGGCCCCCGTATTTCTAGAGACATCAAAATTTACCAAGTATTGTTATATAATTGTATACAATAATTAGTGCATTTTGTTACCTATTTGGTTTCATTTTTCCTCTTCCACGTACATCTACTAAATTTTCCTTTACGGTGAGTTCACTTCTCAATTTCAACTCGATGTTTCTGAATCAATTCGTCGCACTTGATTTATTCCATAAAATACAGAGCAAGTCCTTTGAGATTACATATAGATTCAAGATATTTGTTTTTGCAATCAAATAAATTCAAACATTGGAAGAGTTGTATTTTTTTGGTAAGTAAAATTTTATTTACCAAATAATATTTAAAAAACAGAAGAAAGGTATAGCAAATACACACTGAACATATAGCCCCATGTGTATCGACTTCACTATCCTATCTTAACTATCGGGGATATAGCTTTAAAGCTAGCATACATCAATTAAAAACACGGGTAATAATCTAACTCTTGCAAATGTCTCGCTAGTTTCTACTTCAATTCTCCTCTACAGTGTATTTCTTGGACAATAGCTTTGATCAACATTGTTGCATTCCTACTCTTAACTTGAAAGATTATCAGGTTTCACTCATACCATATATATGATATATGGATCCCGCTAAGCTTATTCTGTAGACTTCAGCTGTTGCATTCTTTCCTCTATAGTGTGAGATTGCCCAGTCTATCTCCTGTTGCCAACTCATAGGTAATCTTTGTATGCCTTGCCGTTGTAACAGTGCTCTCCACACTTGCACAAAAAAAGTAAAGTTGAAGAATAAGTGATCAGGGTTCTCTACTGTAGCATCGCATAAAGCACAACTCATATCTTCGAAGCATCCCCACTTTGCTAGCCTCTTCTTTGTAAGCGGTCTGCCCCAAGCTGCCAGATACAGACTGATAATCCACTTTTGGGGGGTAGCATTGTTGCATACTAAACTACTCGAGTTGATCTTCTAAAAGTCACCCCTTAACTTCAAGTATATGTCTTTAATGGAAAACTTCTCAATTCTTTGTACCTTTTCCTCAGTCCAGCCGAGTGGCTCAAAGTATTGTCCCGCCTTCAGTATCTTTTGTACTATCCAAGAGGCCTTCTTTGGTTGAGCTCCCTGTAAAGACCCGTAGAATTCTAAGCTAAAAACGATGCCCGGTTAGATCCCCATGTAGATATAACTATAGAAACTCTTAATCCCGATCATTTTAGAGTAAAAAGTACCCCAGGACTTAGAGGATGGAATTTTGCAGATTGGTGCGGATCTGTGGTCCACTATGCGATCGCACATCATGTATGTAGACCGCATAGTGGTGGCATAGTTGGACAGTTTGTTGTCCATTTTGAGGACAGCTATGCGGCCCAGAATGCGATCGCATTTCATGAATGCGGGCCGCATAGTTGTCGCTTGTTGCACCTGAGTTTTTGCGGAGGGAGTTATGCGGCGCACTATGCGATCTCATAACAAGTATGCGGACCGCATAGTAGCCACATACCTGGACAGTTCCCTTTTCTTTTTGGCCCAGCTGAAGGCCAATAATGCGGCAGGTTTGCGGACCGCATAACCAGAATGCGATCGCATTCCGGACCGCAAACCTGTATCGGGGCTTCTAATTTTCTAATTTTATAACCCGAGCCCCAACCTAATATAACACCCATCCCCCTTATTTTTAACGATAATCTGATAATTTAGAAAGAGGAAAGAGTGGGTTCTTGAGAGAGAAGGTCCCATCTTCACCACATTTGACCCTCCATCATCACTCAGGCCTGGAAGTAATCGAGTAGGACACCAATTTCTTCACCCCCAGAGGTAAGCTTCTACCCCATTAACTTCAATTTTCAGATTCTTGTTAAAATAAAACGTAGGTAGGTTAGCTCATGAAGATGGGGCTAGGAACCTTGCATGCATGTAACCAACTAGTAATAATCTAGTAGAGGGAAATGTGTTAGAGTAATCTTTCACCAAAAAAGGTTCAATTAATCTAAAGGAACACCTAGTGTATGATAAAATACTCAAGTGAGTTCAAGTCATGATCATATTTCCTAATCCTAAGTTCAATTGTGCCACATTGTGAACTAGATTTAAGGTGCTAGAAGGCCCGGTGAATGAAATTAAGGAAAAATCCCAAGTCGAGGTATGTATGGCTAACTCTATTCTTCATAGGATAAACCCATTGGTGTTCACTTTCCGGGTATGATTGTCTTGTTTGATTCTCTATGGAATTTATGTGCCTTATGTGCCAAATTGGGAAATTCTTACTTCTGTGCCATTTCATGTTACTACCATGTCGTTATGCTATTTGAGTATATGAATTGTGATCATTATGTTCTTTCTTTTACTATGTGTGCAATCCTCTTATGTGATGGTGTGGAAGATGTGAAAGATTGTAATGATATGAAATACGAATCAAGAGATTGAATTGATATGAAACATGAAATGAAAGGTTTGAATGATATGAAATATGAACCAAAGGAGTGTAATGATATGAAAGATGAATCAAAGAGTGATATGATATGTGATGTGAATCAAAAGATGGAAAATGATAAAAGTGAACTAAAAGATCAAAGAAATGATGGGGAATGTCCTAGGGTAAGATGGCATATCCGATCGGGCCGGGATCAGACTCCATGTCGTACACATGGATACATGAAATTGAGATATGATGTTGATTCCGCCTGTGAGAGACCGGATGCAGCCGGTGAGATACCGGACTCCGTGTGAGCATGCCACGGTGATGATATGAGTTATCATGTTGTTGAGGGACTCACCTAGGATGGCTTAGCCGGTTGGGCCGAGACCGGACTCCGTGTGACAACGACAAGGTGGTTCAGTAATAATAATAATAACACTTGAACTTAAAATATTATTAACCAATAGATGGCAAAACGGGATAAGAAATACGGTGACTCTTATTTGTGTTTTCCCCTACTTCGGTGAATTGTTATATGATGTCTCTATTTGTATCATTGTCTGTTGATATTTATCCTATCTAGAGTAGGTTTGTTCATACATACTAGTATTATTCAATGGTACTAACGTCCCTTTTGCCGGGGGCACTACATCTTTTAAATGGATGTAGGTGGTTCTGTAGCAGGTAGCGCCGACCGTCGATAGTGGTGCTTTCTCCTCATCCCTTCAGCAGTTCTGGTGAGCCCCATTCCCTCCTGAGGCCGTGTGTAGATACATGTTGATCTCATTTGTACATGTTGTCCCTTTTGAGGTATAGCCGGGGCCTTGTCGAAGGGAGGTCTATGTATATTTCTCCGAACTCTTAGAGGCTCCGTAGACACTATGTGGGTTATATATATATATTTTGGGTAGTTGTTGAGTTTCTCGTAACCATGATTCCGTATCGTAAATACTGTAACTAGTAGGTATGTTTTGAAAGATCAAATGTTGATAACGGTAAAAGAGGAAAGTGAACTTAATGTTATGAAATTATGCTTTTGATTTGTCTCTTGATAATTCATGTAATTAATGTATTCTATAAACACGAGGAAGAAACGAGTCGGGTAGGAAAGGCTAATCAGGCTTGCTTGACCGGGTTCACTCGGTTAGGCGCCGATCCCGTCCCTCGGTCTTGGGGTGTGACAAACTTGGTATCATAGCTTAAGGTTTTAAAAGTGTCCTAGGATGTCTCGGAGCCGGGTCTAATAGAGCCCTTCTTATCGGTGTGTTATCGACCACATCTATAATTAGGGGGCTGCATGGACATCTAGGAAAAATACCCTTCATTGTTATTCTACATCGTGCGATGGAGTGAGAAGTGAGGTTGTTTTTCTCTAACTCGTGCATTGTTTCAACTTTCAGTAAAATGGCACCCAGGAAGAAAGCTTGACTCGGCCTAGAGGCCAATGCCACCCTAGGATTGGCCATAAATTCCCAATCTGATGGTGCGGGTGAGAATGATTCCCCGACCATGAATCAACCTGACTCCTCCGTTCCAGGCCAGACCATTCAGATTCCTGCTCCAGCGGAGGGTGATACAATCCCTCCCGCTGATATTCCTGATCCTCCTCCAGCCCCAGCTTCTGTTCCCGGTATTTCTGATGGGGACCTTAGGGGAGCTATTCAGATGTTGACACAATTGGTGGCCTCTTGTCACGACCCCAAATCCTAACAGGCCGTGATGGCGCCTATCGTGGAACTAGGCTAGCCNGACGTCCAAATAATAGTCTAACCAACCTCCGAAGAACTGGAGTCAATAGTCATGAGCATCTAAGAATGAGTAAATCTAACTCTGCTAAAACTATAATATATGTCTCTGAATCAAATACTAAAACTAAATAAGGAAGGGAAATTGAGAAGTTATGGACACTGGACAGCTACCTCAGAATCCCGTGACTGCTGCTAACGAACCTGCGTCAGCTACTGCTGTGAACTAGTACCTGGATCTATGCACAGAGGCACATGGAGTCTTTATGAGTACGCCAACTCAGTAGTAATGAAAATAAATCACAGTCTGAGTAATATAAACACACAGAACATGTACACAATTCCACAAACCAGTAAAACACCAAGTCACCACGTAGTATTCATCAAATAATGAGTTCGAAATCAGTTTCCAGAAAACCTTTGAAACAAGTGCAATATCAGTATATCTTAGTAAAATTCTCAGTAAAACCAGTGTGAAAACGAAGTAAATCATAGTTTGAAAACTCAGTAAAATCTTTCATAAAACTGCCCCTCGGGCCATAATCATTTCTCGAAATAATATTTTTCAGTATCAGTCCATCAAGCATCCTCACAATCACTCTTCCCATCAGGCAACCTCACAATCACTCTGCCCATCAGGCAACCTCACAATCACTCTGCCCATCAGGCAACCTCATAGTCACTGCCCATCAGGCATTCTCACAATCACTATTTATAAGCCCCGCGGGCATCACTCAATCGGTACCGGCGCTCACTGAGGGTGTGTTACAGACTCCG
>ML262299.1:0-26637 GCA_005239495.1 Nicotiana undulata
TGGCTCCCTATGAGGCATTATATGGTAGACGGTGTAGATCGCCAGTTGGATGGTTCGATCCTGAAGAAGCTAGGTTATTGGGTACAGATTTGGTGCAGGAGGCCTTAGATAAGGTCAAGATTATTCAGGAAAGGCTTCGTGCAGCCTAGTCTAGGCAAAAGAGTTATGCTGATCGTAAGGTTCGTGATGTGGCATTCATGGTTGGAGAGAGAATATTGCTTCGGGTATCTCCCACGAAGGGTGTTACGAGGTATGGAAAGAAGGTTAAGTTGAGCCCTAGGTATATCGGGCCGTTTGAGATTCTTGATAGAGTGGGGGAGGTAGCGTATAGACTAGCATTGCCTTCAGGGTTATCCTCAGTTCATCATGTATTCCATGTGTCTATGCTCCGGGAATACCATGGTGACCCGTCACACGTGTTAGACTGCAGCTCTGTCCAATTGGACAAAGACTTGACTTGTGAGGAGGAGCCGGTAGCCATTTTAGACCGGCAGGTTCACCAGTTGAGGTCTAAGAGTTATCCTTCAGTTCGAGTGCAGTGGAGAGGCCAGCCCGTTGAGGCAGCTAATTGGGAGTCCAAGTCGGACATTCAGAGTAAATATCACACTTGTTTGCATACTATCTGTGAAATTCGGTAAGAATCGGAGTTTATTTGACGTGATTCAGTCGTCCGGTTGAGAAATAGTGAAAGTTAAGTGTTCTTGAGAAAAATGATGAGTTTTGAGGTTAAATTCATAGGTTTACATATTAGTTTCATGATTTGATCGCACGAGCAAGTACGTATAATGATTTTATACTTGCGTGCATATTTGGTTTAGAGCCTCGAGGGCTCAGGTTAGTTTTAAATAGGTTTGGGTTGTGTTGCGTTCATTTTTTCTTATGCTTCGACGTCGTTTCTTCAAGCATAAATCATAATTGACAAATGAGTTCCGATTTCTGTTTTGAATGAAGTATTAGATCCGTATCATAATTACAGACCTGTAGCAAAAAGAATCATCGAATTTGGACATCGTATGAGGATTTTATGGCATTTTACTAAGGTTGCCAGATGTTTCAGGTTAATTACGAAATTGCCCTGACGGCGTATTAAGAATCTGCACTAATTGCAAATATTAAAACCTATATATCTCTTTCATTATAAGACCAAATTGAATGATTCAAAAGCCTAAATTGAATAGAATTTTACAAGGAATACATTGGATACAAAAAAATCGAGTTTAGGGATCGTTTGGCATGAGAAACGAGGCAAAATAGCTGGCAGAAAAATAAATACAAAACGGGTAGACTTCTTCTTCTTCTTCAAATTTTCGAACCCCACAGGTCTAGGAACGAATTTCTTCACCAAATATCATCCCCAAGTCATGGGTAATCAATTCTAAACTTTACTCCTTCAATTACCCATTATTTTTCATCACTTTTGAATTAAAAACTAAGAATTTTCATGGCAAAAAATTGAGGGTTTGGGTAGAATTAGGAAATTTTATAAAAATCGAATCTTTACCTCGAATTGAGGTCGTATTTCGAAATTGATTGTATATTTGGGTTCGTGGGGGAATGGGTAAACGTAATTTGGTTCGAACCCCGAGTTTAGACCAAGCGGGCCCGGGGTCGGATTTTCACTTTTTTGAGAAAACTTAGGAAAAGTTATATTTTTAATAAAGTTAGTTCCTTTGGAATTAGTTAATGATATTAAGTTAATTGTGATTATATTCGAGCAAGTTAGAGGTGAATTCAAAAGAAAAAGCAATAATTGAGCAGTGAGTGGCCTGCGAAATTGAGGTAAGTGTTTGGTCTAATTTTGGCTTGAGGGAATAGGACTCCCCACTTGTTTGCTATGTGAAATGAATGGGCGTGGTGTATAGGTGTGGTGATGAGTATCTATGCACCACCCAAATTGTTGTTATACATGATCTCTTTTCCCGTTCCCCACTTATTCGATTATTGTTTTAACTGTTACATGTTCATTATTGTTTTTATGACTAATTGGCCGTGTTGAATTGTTGTGACTATTTGGCAAGAGTATTGGATGTTTGAGATAGTTTCCTTATGATATAAACATGGTTGAGAAGTTGGCATTGTTTTTATGAAATAAATGCATATATTTTGATATTCCTGTTGGTTTCATGGTTGAGAGGTTAATGATGAAGTCATGAGAAAAAATTACAGTTTATTATTTATAATTGTTGAGGTTCGCGTGGTTATTGGGTTTCATAGAATTATTTCCAATTGTGGTTGCAAGTGTGTTAAAAATGTTGGTTGTTCTCTTGAGTTTATTATGATATATAAATACTAAGCTGGACTGACAGTGTTACGGTGTTTACTTATATTGTGGTTGGTTTTAATGTGAAACATTATTGGTTAAAGCTTACGACCTATATGATCTTCTGTTGAAATTGTGGAAATAATAGTATTGTGATAGGCTTGGCCTGAATCGTGAAAGTTGAAATAAATAAATAAATATATATGACTGTGATAAGGGTGAACAGGAGAATAAATATATATGATTGTGATAAGGGTGGACAGGAAAAATAAATATATATGACTGCGATAAGGGTGAACATGAGAAATAAATATATATGACTGCGATAAGGGTGGACAGGAGATATAAATATATATATGACTGCGATAAGGGTGGACAAGGAAAATATAAATATATGACAGTGATAAGGGGGGATATTTATATTTATATTTTACTGAATTTTTTTTTAAGAAAAAGAGAATCAAAGTTTTGAAAAGCTAAATGACTATTTTTACTGTTTTAGTTTTAGGAAGACAAAGATTTGAAACTTTCTATTTTATATTACTATATGCATATTTTGGTGCTACTTTTATTCAAAGATAAAGCTTGAAAAACTTGGAAATTTTGAGGATTTGGTTATAGTTGAGATCTGAAATAGGCGGTTGTGTTATTTTATTATTGTTGCAGTATTTGAATTGATGATTTTAGATTTCCTTTCTGTTTTACAATTATTGTCTCAGATATATTTTCTTGTTCGTGTAGAACTGTTTTATGGTGTTATCGTATATATATTAATATCACAGGTTTATTGTTAAAAGCCCCGCCTTAGCCTTGTCACTACTTCGCCGAAGTTAGGCTCAACATTTACTCAGTACATGGGGTCGATTGTACTGATACTACACTCTGTGCTCTTTTGCACAGATCCAGGTACTAGTCAGCAGTAGAGAACCTTAGGACGACCACCGATTCATTTGGAGACACGAGGTACATCTGGCAGCGTTTACAGATTCCGAGAGTCTTCTCCTATTTTACATACATTGTTTTATATTATTCAGAACAGTTACACTATTCATTTCAACCATTATGTGTAGTATTCCTTAGAAGTTCGTGGATTGTGACACCAGACCCTGGGGGTAGTCTTATAGTTGTTTACATAATCAATTCGTGGTTCATTTTTATTCAATTATTTATTATTTTATCTTTTGAAATCATTTAAATTAAGTTTACTTAAATTTACTGATTGATGCTTAAGAAATTAATCAAAGGAAATTAGCTACTCGAATTCTAACATTGGCTTGCCTAGCAAATGTGGTGTTAGGCGCCATCACGATCCCTTAGGTTGGAAATTTGGGTCGTGACATCACTCTATACCTCTCGGTAGCTTGAGTGACTTTGCCCTAATTGACTTTCTCAAGACCAATTGGGTGTCAAAATTGTGCAAACAATATAGGCTCAAGTCGGGTATTACTATCTCTAGGTTTTCCCCTTTAATTGGGACTATCAATCTCTTGATTACATCCTAATTCCTTGTTGGACTGATTTTCCTAGACTCAAATTCTCTTTCTCAAGAAGAACCCAAGTCAAATAGGCACCAATTAGTGTTTGCAACCACTAATTTAACATGGAAAACACAAATCAACCAAATATAAATTACCCATAAACATCTAAGCCTTAAATCAAGAGACCCATCAAATACCCACTCTAGGGTTGAGCCACAACCCTAGCTAATGGGTCTAGCTACTCATGATAATAGAAGAAAATAAAGAAATAGATGAAGAATAACCCATATAATTTAATTACAGACTAATACTTGAAGATTCAATGATAAAACACTTCTAAAATTACTCAAAATGGCTTAACAAAGTCGTTCACGAGCTCCTGTTAAAGTTGGAGTACAAAAGCTTGCCTAAAAATGGGAAAAGAAAGTATTTATATTGGGCCAAATTTTCTGGACAAAAATACCCCTGCGGGGTTACTGCAGACCGCAAGAAATGGAATGCGGCCGCAGTGAGGCTTTTTGGCTTCAAGAATCTGCTCTTTAAACTTGTCCACCGCGGGCCGCATAAAATTCATCGCGGCCGCGGTGGCTTCTACTGCGGCCGCACAAAATGGATTGCGGACCGCGTTGGCCTTGATCTCCAAAAATCCCAACTCTCTAAATCTCATTAGTGCGGTCCGCACAAAATGGTTTGCAACCGCGTTGATGCCATTGCGATCCGCACAATATGCTTTGCGGCCGCAATGTTTTAGCTTCCAAAATTTCACCTCTCTGAATCTCCTCACTACGGACCACACTAAATGGAGTGCGACCGCAATAGATCTGTTGCACTATGCTTGGACTTGTTCTTGGTACTTGTGCATGTTTCGCTCCTTCTTGAGCTGGTTTTGACTAATTTTCGCCTTTTTGACCAAATCTTGCAAACAAATACAACATGTAAGCCTTTGGGACTATTTTGTATAAATTTTTAATCAAAACTCAAGTAAGAAGGAGTGTAAAATGAAGTATAATCCCTAGTTATCAACTCCCCTAAACTTAAGCTTTTGCTTGTTCTCAAGCAAACAAAATAAAACCCACCTCTTAAGATTAAATTCAAGAAAATTCAGATGCCCTAAGGTGGCCTCTTCTAGCATTAATTGGTACTAACAATTGCCCTCAATTCAAATGAATCATTAACAACATCCGACCTTCTAAACATCATGGATTTAGAGTGACACAAGAGAATCAAGAGTTGACTCAACCCATCAAAGAAACTCTTTCTACTACTTTGGTCATTGTGGAACCCAAACTCATACTCCTCAACTCTCCCTAAGCAATCCTCACTTTTAGATTGTAGCACTCAAAACGAGGATAATGGAAACACACTCATCTGTCTCAAAGAAAGGTCTTAAGTCCAGCTCTAAGTACCATAAGCTTTCCCCTTATGTGAGTCACCACTAGTGTAAGCTTCATTCAACTCAAGATCATATATGGCTTTTGTGGAAAGATAGTGAAGGCTTTTGGTTCAAGGTAGGAAATATTTGGTCTAAGTAGGTTCCATCTTCCCTTAAGCACTTTGTTTGCTTCCATTTGGCATACATTCTCTTGACTCTTTGAGTCATTAAGTTCTTTTTGAGGGGTTAGAGATACACACCGTCACTCTTTCTTGTTCGTTTCAAACCTTTTTCTCCTTTCTAAACCTTCCACACCTTTCATCTCTTTTCTTTTATTTATTCCCTTCATTTCTTCTAAATTGTTCATTCTTTTTGACTTTTTGATTTTCTTTCTTTTTCATTGCCTTTCCTTTTCTTCATTTTGTACCTTTTTCCACTTTGTTGCATTCCTCGTCTCTCCACCAAACTTATGCTTTTTCCTTGTGCTTAGGAATGATAGGGTGCAAAGAGAGGGTTTTTGAACGGGTAAAGGCTTGTATTGTGGTTTTTGAAAGAAAAAGGTCTAAGGCTCAAAAGGGTTGACTAGGGATATTATCATTGGTAAGCTATGGAAGCTTTCAAGATATCATTCGGATCAAGGGGAGCCTATAATCACGTCTCAAGTCAAACTACACTTAGGATTTCGCCTAGACAAACATTCAGGGCAAGTTCTAGACTAATGGCTTGAGACTTGGACTTGCAATTCAATTTATCACCACACAAGCTATGGGATTGCTAAAGAAACAGAGTCGGGGCCCACAACAACCTTAGCAAAGATTTGAGCAACACAATGGTCCCGTAAAACCATTTGATGATTATCGGCCAACACAAGTGTCTCAAGGTCACAACTTTCACCATACTATAAACAACAATTTTCTTTTGACGATAAGATCAAAGGCAAATGTGTTAGGCCCAAGTGAAGCTTTGCCTGAGGCACCGTTACTTACTAGCTACTATTTACACAAAAAGCAAAAAAGAAAACAGACTTGAACCCTTAAGAAGGTTGTCATGCCATCCATCATCGGGAAGAGCCACCCGAGTCACACAACTTCCACCTTTGGAAAGAACCGTGCCATTAAGAAAACCAAAGGCTTATTGCACGCAGAAATTCAAAACAAGAAGCTACGAAAGTAAAATAAGAACCTATGAAAGGAAAAATGCGGAAAGTAAGATAAATATATACAAGAGGGGATTTAGTCGAATACACATAGGGGGGATGAATATATACATCATAAGGTAACTTTATATACATACCAAAGGTTCAAAATACTAAAAGTAAACTAGAATGGTAAAATTATATACATACCAAAAGTAAAAAAGAAAGCATCATAAAAGGAAAAAGTGTCATATATACAGTCATCCAAATAGGGCTACCCCCTCAAATGAAATCTAGAATTTGTCCTCAATACTAACTAACCAAAAATAGCACAAAACAAAAAGAAGAGAGTAAAAAGAAACTCCCTATTGGCCCTCCGTCTACATAGGCTCATGGTGCTGGGTCCCTGGGTCCTCGGGAGCCTGTGACTTAACCTGTGTCTCCTCTGGGACCTGGGACTGTGTCAGACTCTGGGGCTGCTCCTGTACTGGAATCTGGGGCTAGGTAGAGGACTCTCCCTGCGAGTCCGCCAACTGTATCACAACATCAACAGTACGGGGAATCACTCTCTTCCTCTTTGCTGGCCTCTCTAGCTCCTGCTCCCGCTCAGGTTGGGCTGCTGGGGCCTGGTCATGTAACAACAAATCCAGAGGCAAATGATCAGCCTTCAACTTCTCCACCTCTGTCTCCAACTTATTTACTGACTGCTTGGAGGCACGAGTCTTTCTCAATTTCTTTTTTTCCTTGGAAAGCTCCTTCAGTGCCTTTCCATGAGTACTAACAGCATCCAAGATCAACTTTTGGTTTTCTAGGAGATTCTTCTGGTTGTCCAGAATCTCCTTGAGATTGTCCTCCACTGACTGTGGGACTTGTGGCTAAGGAGGTGCAGATTGGGCTGCCACCGATGTAGAAAGTACATACAGCTTAGAAGTAGCTGCCTGCATCCAGTTATTGATACTGGCGAGGGTCTGGCTCAATCAGTGGGCAGTCAAGGGATATGCTGCAGATGTGGGTATAGCTGGGGCTGTAGAAGTGGAGGGTCCTGGAGAAATGTCTGGGGTGGCTGAGGTAGGCTGAGTAGGAGCCACTACTACCATTGGCTCTTTAGACTGGCTAGTAGAAATAGTGGATTTGCCCTTGAAGTTCTTGCCTTTAGGGTTGTCATCACCCTGTAGGCTATTCCAGGAGAAGGGATCTTTTGGCTTTATCTTCACATCAAAAATCTTTTTCTCTACCCCTTGATCCTCGAAGTACATGGTCAGGAAATTTGGAAAGGGGTAGGATCTATCACCTTCGTTCACCACCCGAGTAATCACCTCGGACATCATATTCCCGATGTTGATCGGGTACCCCGTCATGATCGATGCCACCAATAAAGCTCGGGAGAGAGGAAGAGAGTTTTCGTGAGTGATGAGGTCTAGCCTACTACAAACAAATGTCTCCCACCCTTTTGCTTCGAAGTTCAGGGTTCTCCTCAGAATTATTACACCCGATGTCAACCATTCTGGTGTGGTACCTAGGATTTCCAAGTGCTCTGCTAACCACGTACGGGCATTCTCCCCCAAAGCCAGATTTTCTAAGTACAGCGTCTCATCCACCTCCGAGAAGTCCAGGTAATCATTGATTGTTTTTCCGTCAAACATTGATTGTCAGATTTCGCACCTTAGTCACTTTAGTGTCCATTTTGATGTGGGCAACATTGGTGTAGAACTCTTTGACTAAGTGCTCATTTTCCTCCACCACTTGTAATTAGAAATAGTCCCAAATATCTCTCTCTTTGAACTGCCTCAGCGCATTGGGGTTGTGAGGCAAGAGGTCCTTTGTAATGATTTTCCGCTCCAGTATCAACTTCCTCTCGGGCCATCATTCCCTGAACTTGTGGAAGGATACTTCACTTACAAATATATCTTGCCATGCTTTCGGTTTCCTGGTTCTCTTTACTCATCCTACTTGGGGCTCACCTTTTCCCTCTTCTTCTACAGAGTGCTCACCGGATAGTGAAGTTGTAGGTGAGGTAGAATATTCATTGGCACTACCTGCAGCTGAGCCCTCAGACGATTCAGAAGACTTGTGTGTTGATTCTTGGGCAGGAGGGGAGCTTGGAGGTGTATTTGTAAATCTCACCGTCTCCGAAAAGTCAGGTACATACTCTGGCACAGAATCTGAGTCAGATGCCTCCCGGGAGGGTGCATACTCACTTCCCGAATGGGAAGCAGCTCTATCCAAAGCTTTAGTTGTCTTTCTGGTCTCTTTGATACTTTTCCGGACTTGGGGAGTCAATTTGATCATCCCCTTTCCTCTACCCCGGGAGGACTCCCCTTTTCCGGGTTGTTTTCTACCACCGCCTCCTGATTGAACCATTGTTGTCAAGTGGAATTCAGATTGAATTTGTTAGTATCACAATAGTAGATGCATCAGTGAGAAATAAAAATTGCAGACAGTTGAAGGCCTAGTTGCAGAATAGCAAACCGCGGACCGCACAAAATGCATCGCGGACCGCACTGAGGTGGGGTTCAGACTAGCCACTCTCTAATTAAAGTCACCGCGGACCGCACAAAATGGTGTTGCGGTCCGCATTAAGGCACTGTGGACCGCACGAAATGCATCGCGGTCCGCACGAGGTGGGGTTCAGACTAACCACTCTCTGAAGAAGGACACTGCGGACCACACAAAATTGTGTTGCGGTCCGCGTTAAGGCACCGGGGACCGCACAAACTCCATAGTTGTCGCGGTCCTTAACTTGAGCCTTTCTGGAGTTCTATCACTGCTGTCCGCACAAACTACCAACCTAGGGTTTCAAATTACCGTCTCAATTTTAGCTTAAATTCATATATATTATTGATCCCCTAGGTTTTTAATCAATGTTTTTAAACTAATTAGTCCTAATTTAACTATTATTAAGCAAACCCTAAGCTATGATTGCAAGAAAAGGGAAGAAAAAAAGAAGAAAAACAATTGTTTAAAAAAAAAATAACAAAGTAAAATAAATAAGAGAACAAGATTAAAATAACCAGATGTGAGATGCAGTGTAGATGAAGAAGGGAGTGATGAATAGTGAAATATTTACTATTGAGAGTGCAAAGAGCGAAAAGTTTAAAATGAAGGCCTCAGGCCCTATTTATAGAAAAAGGACCTGGGACCCACGTCACTTATCCACCGCGGACGGCACAAAATGGTACCGCGGTCCGCGGTACTTAACTTCAAGTGGTACTGGGCATATGTCCACTACGGACCGCAAAAAATGCAATGTGGCCGCAGTGGTACACCGCGGACCGCACAAATTGCATTGCGGTCGCGGTGGCAAACTTCAGAGAACCCCTTTTTACTGTCAAATCACTCTGCGGACCGCATTGAAATTTTTCCCCTGCACTGAGGTCATTGCGGCCGCACAAAATGTAATGCGGCCGCAATGCAAACTTCAGAGAGCTCATTTTTTCCAACTTAGTCCTGCACTGCATCAAACAAATTCTAAAACATCCCACAACTAGTTAGTCCAAAAACAAATCCTATACTACAAAGAAAATAAAAAAAAAAAGAAAGAAAGAAATATGGGTTGCCTCCCAAGAAGCGCCTGATTTAACGTTACGGCACGACGCATGTTACCATGGTCAAAGGAATTTCATCAAAGCCACCACGTGGCTATCTTCAAATTTTCCAAGATAATGCTTGAACCGGTGCCCATTCACACGAAAAATATCCAAAGGGTGTAACCAATACCACTTCAACCGGGCAAGTCTGTCAAGCATTTGGTCCAAGAAAGGCAAAGGGAAGTGATCCTTGCGAGTCACCTTGTTCAATTTGCGGTAATCCATGCATACCCGCCAACCTGTGACTGTCTTTGTTGGAATAAGTTCGTTCTTGTCATTTTGAACCACAGTCATATCACCCTTTTTTGGAACACATTGGACCGGATAAGTCTAAGCACTATCCGAATGGGTAGACGACCCCTGCATCAGTCCACTTGATTATTTCTTTATTCATGACTTCTTGCATTGCTTCATTTAGCCTCCGTTGATGTTCTACGGAAGGCTTTGCTCCATCCTCGAGAATGATTTTGTGCATACAAAATGTGGGGCTTATTCCCCGAATATCATTAAGTGTCCCTCCTATGGCTTTCTTCCTCCTGAGGTGTGGTGGAAGTGACTTTAACTCCAATGTAGGCGGCTCTTCAATTGAAGGCTTTATCGAAGGAGTTTTCTGATTCTCCAAATCCAAGGATACCTTTCGAGGACCATATGAGTAAGAACCCATGCCTTTTAGAGCATCGGTACTCTCAATCAAGCCATCCACCACAATATCATCATGGTTCAATAAAGCTGCCTCCACGGGATCTTCAACATTTATCATTGAGCTTGTTTCATCAATAATGACCTCGATGACAAGGTCCATGAAAGAACATACTTCCATGTTATTGGGTTGCTTCATTGACTTGCAAACGTGGAACACAACCTTTTCATCGCCCACCCGGAATGTGAGATCACCGGCCTCCACGTCAACTAAGGCCTTTTCCGTTGCAAGGAAGGGCCTTCCCAAAATGATAGGAACTTCATAATCCATCTCACAATCCAAGATAAAAAAATCTGCGGGCAAGATGAACTTGTCAACCCACAGCAAAACATTATCAATGATTCCTAAAGGCCTCTTCATAGATCGATCTGCCATTTGAAGATGCAGGGAAGTAGCCCGAGGTTGACCTATCCCCAAAGTTTTGAAGACTGAATATGGCATCAATTTTATGCTAGCTCCAAGGTCACACAATGCTTTGGTAAAATCTGCAC
The DNA here is from genome assembly GCA_005239495.1 of Nicotiana undulata. Lineage (NCBI taxonomy): Eukaryota > Viridiplantae > Streptophyta > Magnoliopsida > Solanales > Solanaceae > Nicotiana > Nicotiana undulata. Next base: position 11,024 of record ML262299.1, read on the forward strand.
TCCCAATTGTACAAGGAATGATGAATGCACCGGGTTCTTCAAACTTGGGTGCCATTGAATGCACTATGGCACTCACTTGGTGAGTCATCTTTATAGTATCGCACTCCATTGACCTTTTCTTTGTGACCAAGTACTTCATGAACTTGTCATACCCGGACATTTGCTCTAAAGCTTCAACCAAAGGAACATTTATGGATAAGCCCTTCATCATGTCGATAAATATCTTGAATTGATTCTCTTGCTTTTGCTTTGCCAACCTTTGAGGATAAGGAGGAGGAGACCTAGGTATTGGTGCCTTAGCCTTTGGTACGACCGGCTCCGGTATATCAATTACGTGTTCCCTAGACGGGTTCACGTCACTTCGCAATTCTTTATCTTGGTCATGAATATCAATCCTCACCTCGCTAGTTGTAGGCTCTTCTACCACTTTCTCAACCTCAATCAGAACCTCATCATTTGGCAATTCATCATCATCGCCAACAACTCTCCTTTGTTTAGAACAACTAGCCTCACCGCCTGTTCCACTTCTTGTGGTCACCGCCATGGCATGACCGATATTGTTGTTGTTCCCACCTTTGGGGTTCACCACCGTATCACTTGGTAGTGCTCCCTTTGGGCGTGTGTTCAAGGCGTGAGAGATTTCTCCCATTTGCACTTCAAGATTTCGAATGGAGGTGTTATGGGAGGCAAGTTGAGCATCCGAATCCGCATTGCGATCCATCATTTGTTTGAACATTTGGTCAATTCTACCCATTTCATTACTTGAGGAGCTTTGGCCTTGTGATTGATAGGGGGTGAATTGTTGGGTTGTTGATACATCGGGGCCCTTTGAAAGCCCGACCCCCGGTTATCGTTTCCACCCCAATTGTTGTTATTATTGTTCCCGCTCCAATTGTTATTATTATTGTCTCCCCATTGTTGGTTGTTGTTGTTCCCCCAATTGCTTGAATTGTTGTTATTGTTCCAATTTTGATTGTTTCCTTGATTGTTCCCTTGTCCTTGATAATTGTTAGCATACATGACATCCTCATCTTTATCACCATAAGAATCCTCTTGACTATACCCATTTGATCCTTGGTCACATTGAACATTGTTGTTTTGCATTGGATTTCCCCGAGGTCTTCTCTTGTTCACCAAAACATTCACTCCCTCCATGGCATTCACTTTCTTCGGCCCTTGTAATTGTTGAAGTTGTGCCTTAGCAAGTTGATTCATGGTGGTGGTACGCTCGACAATTGCTTGCCCATGTTCTTGAAGTTCTTTGTGAAGACCATTAACACCCGGATCACCCTGAGGCACATTTGCTCTACTTTGCCATGCTGACGAAGTGTCAGCCATTTCATCTAAGACCTCACATGCCTTATTATTGTATGGTAGCTTCATGAAGTTTCCCCCATCCAATTGATTGACCACACACTAATTGGTGGTATTTATGCCTCGGTAGAAGGTCTGATGTATCATGGCCTCATTCATGTCATTATTTGGACACTCATTTACCATGATCCTGTAGCGCTCCCAAATCTCATGCAAAGGCTCATTTGGCTCTTGCTTGAAATCCAATATTTCATCTCTAAGTGTCTCCATGTGACTAGGGGAGAAACATTTAGCAATGAACTTGTCTGCTAGCTCATCCCATGTAGATATGGAGTGGTTTGGGAGTCTCTCAAGCCAATCAAGAGCCTTCCCTCGAAGAGAGAAGGGAAAAAACCGAAGCCTCAAGGCATCTTCTGAGACATTCGTCTGCTTACTACCCCAACAGGTATCCACGAAGCCCTTCAAATGTTTGTAAGCATTCTGGTGGAGGCTCCCGTGAAGTACCCACGCTACTCCAAAAGTGTCAGCATCACATTTGTTATTTGAAAATTGCCCGCCCGGATTCTAGGCGGGGCAATAGCACTGGCGTACCCCTCGTTTGGAAGTACCCGAGGGACAACTCTCGGAGGTGGAGGGGGGGGGGAGGGTCTGGAATATATTCATGACCATTGGCCGGTCAGCCTCATCTTGGAGGTAGTGCTTGATTTATCTCATCTTCCCCACTGTCATAATCCAACTCCCCCGTGACAATATTACCCAAAGGATCCGCCATGAGTACCTAAAATTGTTTCAACACACATGTTAACAAAAGAAGGAAAGAAAAACACTCGACACCACTATTCAAGTAGATAATCAACACCGTTATAACTCCACGGCAACGACGCCAAAAAGTGATCGGCACCCACCTACACCACTAAATAGTAGTAAGGCAGGGGTCAATGCAGTTTTTACCCGAAGGGTCGGGATTGAATCCACAAAGAGTTATGATTGTGGGAGTTGAGTTCCTAATTGATCTAGTGGCGGGTCGTGTTTCTAATTTCACTTCTCATAAGTCGATTGGTGATTAAACTACGGTTTATTCTATTCTAAATTTACGAACTAATTAATTAATATCTTTTTGGTTGTTTTCTCAATAGATAAAAGGACTAGGGCTGTGACTTTCTCCTAGGTGAATACTTGACGGGATCTAAAGCTTGAGGCAAAGATGTTATGTTGGGAATTGTGATATAGCCAATGCACGGAATTACTCACTCTATACCTCTCGGTAGCTTGAGTGACTTTGCCCTAATTGACTTTCTCAAGACCAATTGGGTGTCAAAATTGTGCAAGCAATATAGGCTCAAGTCGGGTATTACTATCTCTAGGTTTAACCCTTTAATTGGGACTATCGATCTCTTGATTACATCCCAATTCCTTGTTGGACTGATTTTCCTAGACTCACATTCTCTTTCTCAAGAAGAACCCAAGTCAAATAGGCACCAATTAGTGTTTGCAACCACTAAATTAACATGGAAAACAAAAATCAGCCTAAATATCAATTACCCATAAACATCTAAGCCTTAAATTAAGAGACCCATCAAATACCCACTCTAGGGTTGAGCCACAACCCTATCTAATGGGTCTAGCTACTCATGATAATAGAAGAAAATAAAGAAATAGATGAAGAATAACCCATATAATTTAATTACAGACTAATACGTGAAGATTCAATGATAAAACACTTCTAAAATTACTCAAATTTGCTTAACAAAGTCATTCACGAGCTCCTGTTAAAGTTGGAGTACAAAAGCTTGCCTAAAAATGGGAAAAGAAAGTATTTATACTGGGCTGAATTTTCTGGACAAAAATACCCATGCGGGTTACTGCGGACCGCATGAAATGGAGTGCGGCCGCGGTGAGGCTTTTTGGCTTCAAGAATCTGCTCTCTGAACTTGGCCATCGCGGGCCGCATAAAATGCACCACGGCCGCGGTGGCTTCTACTGCGGCCGCACAAAATGGATTGCGGACCGCGTTGGCCTTGATCTCCAAAAATCCCAGCTCTCTGAATCTCATTAGTACGGTCCGCACAAAATGATTTGCGGCCGCGTTGATGCTGTTGCGGTCCGCAAAATATGCTTTGCGGTCGCAATGCTTTAGCTTCCAAAATTTCACCTCTCTGAATCTCCTCACTGCGGACCGCACTAAATGGAGTGCGGCCGCAGTAGATCTATTGCACTGTGCTTGGACTTGTTCTTGGTACTTGTGCATGTTTCACTCCTTTTTGAGTATGTTTTGACTAATTTGCACCTTTTTGACCAAACCCTGCAAACAAATACAACATGTAAGACTTTGGGACTATTTTGTATATATTTTAAATCAAAACTCAAGTAAGAAGGAGTGTAAAATTAAGTATAATACCTAGTTATCAAGTTCTACTAGGATCAGGATTATTTTTGGGTTTTTAAAATTCATCATGAAACATTAGATCTATGAAATCGACAAAAAGAATATTTATGTCCAATTTTTTTACAGTAATGACACATAAGGGCTGATCTAGTTTTTGATCTACCACTTGTGTTAGTACCTGTGGACTCAGTTCTAAGTAGTCCATTTTCCAGTTTGTAAGTCGCCTGGTTAGACCTGACAGAATTGTAACTTGTGGACTTGCGCATGCCATTAAGTTGCATTTGCAATTCCTGAACTTCATCTTGAATTACATCTCTTTCCATTTCACAGACTTCAAGCTTAAGTTCCCATACTTTCTTTTCCCTATAGGGTCTCCTTAGTTCATTCATCATTTTTTGAGACTCTTTTAGGGTAAGGTCAAGAGTATCCTTCAATTCATTACATCTATCTCAGTTATAAGATCTTACCTCGCTTGTTTCACCTCGTTCCATGAAACAGTTTTTAGTATTTTCCTTGCATTCATCATCTGATGTATCTTCATCAGTCCAACAGCTAGAGTATTTGTTCATATCATTTCCAGGATGGTCATGAAACATAGATTTGCTATTTCTTCGTGTTCTGCACTATCTTCATCACTCCAACTTCCGAAGGATCTGTTTTTGTTGAACCCTCTGGAGACTTTTCTTTTAAGATTTGGGCATTCAGCTTGAACATGCCCAGACCTTCCACGCTCATATTCCATCATTCTTGCCTTTTTCATTGTATTACGTGATTTTCCTGCGTGGCATCCTTCACCTTCTTGTGTTTCTATACGTTCTCATCAAAACAATCCATGTTTGTTGGTACCATGGAAATATCTTCTTCAAGAGCTTCTGGGTCGTCATCAATATCATTTTCAGGTCTTTTAGTTGTAGCTTTGAGAGCAATTGTTTTCTTCTTTTATTCCTGGTTTGTTTTCTTGAGATGTATTTTCTCGAATGCTATAAGATATCATTTTCAGGTCTTTTCTCGAATGCTATAAGATCTCGAGTGCAACTACTTTTGTCTGCCAAGTGGTAGGTAGATTCCTTAGAATTTTTCGAACTTGATCACCACTTGAGTAGGGTTTACCAAAGGCTTTTAGATCGCTAATGATTTTGATGAACCTTGCAAACATTTCCTCAATGGATTCTCCTTCTTTCATGTGGAAGAGTTCATAGTCATGAACCAACATGTTTATATGAGTTTCTCTCACTTTGTTGGTTCCTTCATAAGTAACTTCCAGTTTAGCCCACTTTTCTTTAGTTGTATTACAACTTGAGATTTTCTCATACTCCTCTCCACTTATTATAGATAAATTTCGTGCCTTAGCATTGACTTGACAACTGGCATTTGCTCGTCTGTGTATTTATTTATATCTTCCGGATCAGCGGATGGTTGAATTGATGCTGGTAGTGGATACTTACCCTTTTTGATAATGTGCCATACTTTGACATCGCATGATTTGGCATATGTTTCCATTCACACTTTCCAGTGAGAAAAGTGTTGTCCATTGAAATATGGTGGCCTGACTTGCGATGTTCCTTCTTGAAAGAGTGCCCCATCAGTTACTTGATTTTCCATGATCTTTTCTCACAAGTTGTTAAGCAAAAAGTGTGAGACTCGCTTTGATACCAATTGAAAGTGCAAGGGGGAGGGGGAGGGGTTAATTGTGATTTTTCTTCTCTTATTCAACGTAGTCGCTAATTTGAGTTCTAGTCGACTGGACTTTTCAGGAATCGAATGGAAAAGATAAATTGCAGAAAGTAAATGATACAATATGTTTTTATACTGGTTCGGATTCAGAGTGAATCCTACGTCCAATCCCCTTGGGTTGCAAGGATGACCTCTTTCAAGTATGACGTGGTTTAGTACAAATGAGTTGATGTTGTTATATACAAACAACTTTTGTCACTCGTTCTTCTCTCTATAATTGATACAATGCCTCACCAATGCTCTTTTCTCTTGCTCTTCTCTTCTTTATTACACAAAAAATCTAAAGCAGACTACAATGTTTTGTTTGAAGTAGAACAAAGAGATTGAAGTTGGTTTGATCAAAGTATGTCGTTCCAAGGCCAGCGCGGTAGGTATTTATACTTCTCGATGCCTTCAAGTCTTGTACATCTTTTTGAGAGATTGCGAGCCCAAGGGAGTTTGTATTCATAAGGATTCGTACATTGATTTTGAATTGCCTTGACTTGCGAGCTTGAGTGATTTCTTCCATTTGGGAGAATGAATCCATTTCCATATCCCTTGATTGATGCCTTCGATTGACGTCATTATGTGGGAGAATCTTTAGCGGATGATTTCGTACCAGTAATATCCTTTGATTTAGCTCATTCCTGTAATAACTCTTCTAATTGATTTTGTCATCTTCCTTGATTGATTTGTCCGCTTCTCTTTCCTTTTCGTTTGATTCATTTTTTCCTCCATATTATTGCTCAGAATCTTTCCTGCATAAATTAGAGTAATTTGTTATTTTGCATCATTGAGATTTACTGAGATCTAACAATAGAGCTATCAACTATGGCTTGTCTGTATATGTACCCTGATGGCCTACCCATGAAAAACACGTATCGTAAAATCAAAGTCATGTGTTCTAACCAATACGATTATAGCAAACTTTAGGACACAATTTCTCCTTAAACCTCAATATTCATTGTATACAGTTAAAACCGAGCCCACCTGAATTTTCTATTTGATCGAGACTGGGGAAATGTTTTGAAGTTTGGCCCCGTAAGAGACCCGACAGAGGCACGACGACAAAGTACCGAGTTCGAAATTCGAGGTACTAGTTGAGATCGAAGCCAGTAAGAATCGAGACCAAACAAGGTAGATATCAATCAAGACTGAAGATAACATAATAACGGAAAATGAGATATCCGTGACTGATCGAAAATCATGGCAGAAATCTCGGAATGGGTCGAATCAATAGCGGTTGCTTAACTAATCATGAGATTTCCTTTTGTAATTAGAGTTATACCATTAGTAGGATTCCTATACTGTAACGACCCGATTGGTCGTTCCGAGAGTTTTAGCCCCATTTCCCCCATTTCTGCTTCATTTTGTGTAGTACAACTCTTTTATGTTGTGTTAGGTTGATTGGTTCGGGTTCGGAGTGATTTTGGAGAAAAATGAGACACTTAGTCTCTTGAGTTGGTTAATTTGTTGGAAAAGTCAACTGGAAGTTGACTTATAGGTAAATGATCTCGGAATATTTTTTTTATGGTGCGTATAGCTTCGTTAGATGATTTTGGATTTAGGAGTGGGTTCATAATGTTATTCGGAGGTCCGTAGTAGAATTAAGCTTGAATTGACGAATTTGGAAATTTGGTGATTTCCGGTCGGTAGTGGAAAATTTGATATCGGAGTCGGAATGGAATTTTGAGAGTTGGATTAGGTTCGTAGTGTCATTTGTGACGTGTGTGCAAAATTTGAGGTCATTCGGACGAGGTTTGATAGGTTTGGCATTGGTTGTGAAAGTTTGAAGTTTCAAGTCCATTACGCTTGAATTGGTGTGCGATTCATGTTTTTGTTATTGTTTGATGTGATTTGAGAGCTCGATTGAGTTAGTTTGGTATTTTAGGACTTGATGGCACATTTGGTTGGCGTTCCGGAGGCCTCGAGTGTGTTTCAGGTGAGTTTTGGCGAGTCCGGACATTACCGGAACTCATGCATGGTTCTGGTGCTTAATTTTCGCTGAGGACGAAGGAATTTTCACTAAGGGCGATAGAATTCCGCTGAGGGCGCAATTTGGGGCGCTGAGGCGCTCCAGGGCCGACCTGCAGATTCACTGGTCTGACTTCGAGAGCCTATATCTTTTTATCTACAAGGAATTTTGGGATGATTCAAAAACGCAAGTTGTAGCCCTTCGTATCTAGTTTTCCGAAAGCTAAAGAAATCATCATTTGGGAATCTGTAGAAAACGTTATGGCCAAAATACTTAAGCATGCCACTGCATCCTCCAAAAGCGCGGACATCGCTACTTTTTCACGTCCGCGGGGGTTGGGTTCGCAACAGTGCCTGGATCCGCGGTCAGCTCAATGGAGATCAGAGAATGCACTATATAAATGGGGTTTAGGGCATTATTTCACATTTTGGACCTTGGGAGCTCGGTTTATGATGATTGTTCGAGGGTTTTTCAAGAAATTCGTCGGGGTAAGTGATTCTAACTCGGATTTGGTTAATTTTCATGAATATATCAATGATTTCATCATTTGATTAGTACTATGAGGTAGAAATTTGGGGAAAATTGTAGAAACTTCATAAAATGAAATTTTTGGGATTTGAACATCGAATTGGAGTCGGGATTGAGTAAAACTAGTATGGTTGGACTCGTGAGTTAATGGGTTTCCTAATTTATTGAATTTCGTCAGATTTAGATATGTGGGCCCGGGGTCAGGTTTGGTCAATTTTGGGATTTGTGATGTAAATTGATAATGTTGATGTAGGCTTCGTTCTTTTAGCATATATTAATGATATAATACTGATTTTGGTTAGATTCGGGGTGATTTGTGGCTGAGTCGAGCGACAAGAGCATTGAGGAGTAGAGTTTTGGCTTGATTGAGGGTAAGTAACACTTCCAAACTTGGTTCTGAGGGTTCGAAACCCAGAACTACGTGTTATGTGGTTAAAATTTGGTGACGCACATGCCAAGTAACGGGCGTGCGGGCGTGCACCGTGAGATTTGTGACCTGGTTCATTCTATGGAACCTTTTAGTAGTTCTTTATTGATTGATATATGTGCTTCTATCAATGTGATTAATGTAAACATTCTAGAAATCATGCTAAGTACTACGTTAAGGCTTCACGTCGATATTGTTGAGACCCGAGTGGTAATTTATTGCTGTCATCTCATGTGTTTCATTGATATTATATACTCAGTCCTGTCATAGCATATCATATCATGTCTCAGTCTCGGTAATTGTTGATTTTGCATATTATATCATTGATTCGGTCTAGTTCATGCATTGTGAGCCCATGTGAGCGAGACTGGAGAGTGATGACTGAGTGAGGCCGATATCTTGATATTGAGTGACAGATATGGGATCGGGCTGCATGACGCAGCATGTTATATTGATTATGCATGGATCTGACTTATGATAGCGCTTGGGATGTAGGATCTCCTCCGGAGTCTGTAACACCCCCAGTGAGCGCTGTAATATTTGAGGGATGGATCTTCCGTGGATATGGATCTTGTCTGAAGTGTTTATATTTGGAGACGGATCTTTTCCATGAGGCTGGATTGGCATGTTTCCTTGGTACTGAGCGACTTATGTCGGTGATGTGTATACGTATTCTGGGATGAGTATTCCCTGGGTCGTTGAGCCATATACAATACCGAGTGGTTGTGAGGTGTATCATTATCTGGAGATGGATCTTCCCCATAGGGATGGATTGGCCTTCCTCAGTACTGAGTGACTTCTGTCTGATGTGTATATATTTTGAGATGGATCTTCCCTGGGTCATGCGAGCCATATACAGTACTGAGTGGACGAGTATTTGAGAGTGGGAGAACATTGTGCATTTCATACTGTTGATGCATATGCATGTAGAATACATTGAGTTATATATATGTGTTAAACTGTTCAGAACTGTACTTGTCTTATCACCTTGAACTGTTTAGTTAATTGGAAGCATGCCTCAATTTCTGTACTTTGGCTATGTTATAAATATGGAGACTTAGTCCGTCACTACCTCTCAGCCCACAGTTTGGGCTTGTTACTTACTGAGTTGGTGTACTCACGTTACTCGTTGCACCTTGTGTGCAGATTCGGGTATCTCAGGTCACAAAAGTGCCAGCTGATCTTTGTTGTGGTTCATCTTTGGGAGAGCGAGGTAGCTGCTTGACGATCGCAGACCCGTCTTTCTCCTTCCATATCTTCCTTGTGTATTTTGTTAGTTATTCTCAGACAATTGTTTGTCTTGATGTATTGTGGCACAGTTGTAGTATGACCCATGACTTAGTGACACCGGATTTTGGGATTTCTCTCTTTTTAGAGTAATTTGAAGTTGATTTTTATCTTTTATTTCGGTCTCTCTGATGGAAAGGTCAATGTTTAAATATTTTTATGATAGAAAACGAGTTGGTTAAGAGTGTAGGCTTGCCTTGTTCCACGATAGGCACCATCACGACCGAGTTGGTTTTTGGGTCGTGACATATACTACATAAAGAGGAGTTCTAATCATTTGTAAGGGACATGATACCCATTGTTTACAGATATCAAAGCAATATAACACTTTCTCTCTCGCTTATACATTCTTGTTCTTCAGTTTACTTCTGCTTTATTCGTAACTGTTCTAATGTCAACCAGTTCGAGGGCACTCTAGCTCGAAGGCTAAATTACGTTTTAACACTGATTTGCTCTATCTTATTGTTAATTTCTATTACTAATCTCTATATTTATCAATTGGTATTAGGTGAAATCACGTATCCTTAAAACCACATTATAAGTTTAATTGTGATCCAATTTTAAGTGTATACATTCTCTTTGCCTTTTTATTACCAAAATTGGTACTCATTTCTCTAAAGAAAGAAAACATTCCAAAAACCATATCATTCGTATATTGAAAGTACAAAAAGTAACACCTTTCCAATATTGTATCCTATAGAAGATACAACGAATACTAGACCTACTAGCCTTTCTAATTTTCTACCGTTCAATAGTTGTGCAAATTTGCCTTTATTTAATGGAAACAGTATTTTTTTTTATTTAATTAAAATCAAAATATTTTTTTCCAGTTTTTAGAAAAATAGCGCTTTAAAAAAACTGAAAAATAATTTCTAAAGCTATTGTTTTTGTAAAAACTAAAAAAAAATTGAAAAGCAATTTTCTAAAGTAATGTTTTTGTAAAAACTGAAAAAAAACAAATGTTTTCTTTTTATCAGTTTTTAGTTTTAAAAAAAAAGTTTTTTTCCAGTTTTTACCGCTTTAGAAAATTGCTTTTCAGTTTTTTTTCTCCAGATTTTACAAATTTTATTGTTTTAGAAAATAATTTTTCAGTTTTTTTAAAGCAAATTTTTTTTTCGTTTTTTCAGTTTTTAGTAAAAATAAATTAAGTTTTTTTTTTTCAGTTTTTACAAAAATATTGTTTTAGAAAATAATTTTTCAGTTTTTTTAAAGCAATTTTTTTTTCATTTTTTCAGTTCTTAGTAAAAATAAATTTAGTTTTTACAAAAATATTGCTTTAGAAAATTGCTTTTTAGATTTTATTTCTGTTTTTACAAAAATATTGTTTTAGAAAATATTTTGGAAAAATAATATTTCCGTTTTTTTTCTTCAGTTTTTAGTAAAAATAACTTTTAGAAAAATTGCTTTAGAAAAAAACCATATGTATTAATTAATTTTAAAAAAAAGAAAAAATATTGTTTCTGTTAAATAAGGGCAAATTTGTACAACTATTGAATGATTTGAATATATTTGGGCCAAACTATTAACGACAGACATATTTGGACATTTTCCGTATATTGTATGTACCAATCAATTATGATATAGTACTGGAAGCAATTTAAAAGTAGTTACCAATGAGACTTACATTTTATCCACTTTCAGGACGTATGAGTTAATTATCAACAAGACCGGGGCAATTCAGCTTTCATTGTCTGCATGAACTCATTGTATTAATGTAATATACACAATAGATGTAATTTAACGAGTTTAGCTTTTATATACTGATAGTTTTACCGTGTAAAAAATATATTATTATAATTTAAAAGATAATTATTGGTAATTATTCATAATAAATAAGACTAAATATTTTTTTTTTATAATAAGTGAAACTAAATACCTGAAAAATTCAATTAGATAATCGCTATAACATGTTAAATTACACTAATAGTGAAAGAACATTTTTACATTATAAATGTACATATATTAACTCCGCATCAAACATATTTTCACCTTCTCCAATTGTGTCACCTCAAAGAGCTGTAAAATTACTCTCTCCTTTTCATATGATATGAATGTATTTCTATAATTGGGAAATCAAACAATTATTTTATTAGAGTTTTTTCCAATTCTTTTTAAATATTTTAAATTATCAATTAAGTATGTTGATATATACTCCCTCTATTTCAATTTATGTGAACCTGTTTGTAGTCCTAAACAAATTAAAAAGGGGCCAGAGTAATTGTGTGGGTATAAACTATAAAAACTTCTCATTAAAGGTAAAATTATAAGTTTAATCTAAATTGTTTCCAAATTTAAAAAGGGGTCATTCTTTTTTGAACGGATCAAAAAGAAAATAAGTTCACATAAATTGAAACGGAGATAGTAATAGCTTTTAAGTAATTTGTGAATATAAATTATTTTTCAAACAAAAAATTAAGAACTTTAAACCCACCCGAATTAAGAGTCCGGAACAAAAATGTGATTTTTTTTTACTCAAACGATCGAAATGCATGGAAAAAAATTTAGTGACCAAAATACATATAGCGCCCTTTTGGCCACTAAACTTTTTTCCCCACACATTTTGATCGTTTAAGTCAGAAAAAACCACATTTCGGTTCCGGAGGGGAACTCCTTGACATAAATTGGAGCAGAAGAAACTGTACAGACGCGGAAACCTTACATCTGTCCTCCGCAGGAAATATTATTCAACATTTACATCAACAAAATGTACTAACTGGGGAATAAAACCAAATGAAACCCCACCATTTAAGCATCAATTGTTACTTGAATAAGGAATACTAGCATTACTTTTCATCTGAGAAATCAAAGAGCAGCATTAATACAGACGAGAGTACGTGAGGGTACAATGCATTGCTGTCGAAATATGAGTATAGTCAAGTACAAATAAGCAAATAAAATATCGACACATACCTCTCCTTCCCAAATCAATTGGGAAAAACAAAGCTTCCTCAAAAGAGATCTTCTGCCAAATAATCTGATCATATTTGGAAATTCCAAACAGTTGGACATGACAAATTTTGTTTCTTGAACATTGCATATAGGAAGACACGTACTTAAAAAACAATTCTTTAATTTCATGATTGTCTTCTTAGAACTTGGTTTCCTGTCTTTCTTGCCGGCATTTTTATATGTTTTCTTGTTTGAGTAGAGAAAAGTGTTTGAACCAAATTTTATGTCTTGTTTAGTTAAAAGAGGACTAGTTATTATTAATTACTAGGTCGATTAGGGTGTGCCAGCAGAGTTCCATATTGAAAGTGTAATTTTAATTTGTATTGCTGTAATAAACAATTAAAATATTAAACTTTTTGTAATATAAACATAGACAGAAAGTTAGTAGAAACAGTTTGACGAAATAAATTTTGGAAAAATAGTATAGGAATAAATTACCTGAAGTGTTAGAATATTATCCTCCCATGATAGAACGATTTAACTCACCAGTGTATTGGTACCAAAAACTCCGGTGAACTTCGAAGCCAAAGCCGAGCGACGACGACGGCGGCGCGGGGTTTGCCTTCTTCTTAACTCTTTAAGAGCGAGAAGAAGAGCAATTGTATATATATCCATCGAAAGTCTTTTCTTCCTCCAATATGGAACAATGTCCCTTTTGCCAAGGAGGAAACTCAAATATTTCGTTTTCCCATCATTTCCTATTCACACTCTTTAAACTACATCAAAAAAAGCCCAACAAAAAGTTGATAAGTCGAAGTAGTTATATGCAAGATTTACAATGTACATAATAGTATGAGATTTTCTGGGGGAAAATCGTGTAAACTTGATTCAAGATAGCTCATATCATGTTAAAAGTTTCTATAGATCGGCTTAGGCCACACTAGACGGGATGATTATGAGATGGCAGAGATTAATTCTCATACTGTGGCATATAGTGATGGCATTGGGAAGGGCAGGTTTATTAGATGTATATTAACGAGTTCTAATTATTCATTTTATATATGGAATCTACACAGATTTATTTGCGGAGGTAATTAAGGTGTTATTTTTGGGTTCAGTTGAACGTAGTAGTTTTTGCTTTTACCTTAAAATCTAATAAATTTATATTAAGATACAATTGCAGATATATGTTATGGGTTTAATTTGGTGTCAAGTTCAGAACCCACAGATTTGAAATCTAGCTCCGCAAAACAAGATGTTTACGGATAAATTTTCACATTAAAATCTAAGTTCACAGACGCACACTATAGGTTGAGGGGTTATCGACACCTAAAATTTTCAGCAACCATGTATTTGTAAATATCTTCAAGATATTATTAATCAGATATTAGCCTAGCTCGATGTACCTCACGTTATGAGCAATGATAAATTATAACGAAGGACATGATGTCGAATTTTGAATCCGCCTCTATCGTTACTAATAAAGTACAACATATAATCAAATGAACAGACGACACCTCTGTATGAGAATCATTAATAAACCATAATAAATAGTAGGAATTTAGAGAACGACTTGCATATATGCACTATAAAAGTGAAATCTGTTGCATGTGTCAATGTGTGTTAGGACAGGTGTTCATTTCTTGTCCATTATCAGTAATATATATTTCGGTATAAATCTTCACTAGGAGATTTGTTTCCTTAAATAGGGAAACAATATGGAATAATTGATTTCGTGACTTTCATTTATGGTAAAGTTTTAATTGAATTGGCCAGCTTTTGAGAGTGACACTAAAACATCCAGCTATTTATGAAAGTACAAGATCATTTATCGGAGTTGAAAACCAAAATATTAGAAAAAATAAACAAAAACTACAAAAATAAGTGGGAAAAAAAAAGTAACAATACTATGTATAACGCTCTATTAATGTATAGCGCCCTGTACTTGGGCGTTATACATAAAGCTGCCACATCTCATGTATAGCGTCCATATACGCGGCGCTATACATAACTTTTATGTATAGCGCCGCGTATATGGGCGCTATACGTGTGATGACCCAAAAGGTCATCTCATGTAATTTAAGCCTTATCTGTGTTCCGAGGCTCCGAGAGCCTCCGTTAGTCTCACCTCGTTATGCGTGCGCAGCCCGGGCGTATAGCCGGGAAGCTATTATGTGAAAAGTGATGGAAAAAAATGAGTTTTGATAATTAATGAATGAATATAGTTGACTTTGATCAACATTCCTGGTAAACGGACCCGTAGGAAAATATGGGACTTGGGCATATGCTCGGAATCGAATTCCGAGGTCCCAAGCCCGAGAAATGAATTTTTAAAAGAAATTATTTTCTGAAAATAATAAAGGAATAAGAAAGNGGGCGTGAATTGAGTGATTTCGGATCATAATGAAGTTTTGAGATTTTTAAAAGAACTTGAAATATGGCATGGAAAGTGATGTGATGTTCCGAGGTCCGAGTGAGATTCCGAGACCGGGAATAGTTCCGTGGTGTTAATTATAACTTGTCTGCAACGTTTGAAGTCGTTCCGAGCAGTTTAGGCCGGTTCGGCGTAATGAAGTGAATTCTAGAATTTTAGAGTTCTTAAGTTTGATTAATCGGATTTTGAGGTTTAATTATGTGTTTTGATGATATTTTGATGATTTAAAAGCTTGAACAAGTTCGTGTGATGTATTGGAAGTTGTGTGTGTTTTTGCTTTTGAGCCCCGAGGGCTCGGGTGAGTTTCGGGTAGCTAACAGGGTGTAAAAGATAGAAAAAATCTAGTGTGTTTTTGCTGGTGTTTCTGGTGTCAGGTTTCGTTCAGTGCGATCGCGTAGGTCCTCCTGCGATCGCACAGTGTTAGGTGGGTAAGGGGTCTCAGATACTCTAAGCGATCGCAACATATGCTCCGCGATCGCAGTGATGTGCTTCTAGAAGCTCTGCGATCGCACTCTACCCTTCGCGACCGCAGTGGCCCAGCCCAGCGTACTCTGCGATCGCATTTCACCAACCAGATCCAACTCCACGATCGCATTCATATCTCCGCGATCGCATAGGGTAATTTTTCCCAGTGATTTTATTAAGTCCAAAACAGAACCTT
>ML262304.1:0-12424 GCA_005239495.1 Nicotiana undulata
TGAGCCTGGCGAGGCCAAGCTATATGGTACAGATCTGGTGAGAAATGCCTTGGAAAAGGTTAAAATTATTCAGGAAAGGCTCCGTACCGCTCAGTCCAGACAGAAGAGTTACGCGGATCAGAGGGCGCGTGATGTAGCATTTATGGAGGGAGATAAGGTTATGTTGAAGATTTCGCCGATGAAGGGCGTTATGAGATTCGGAAAGAGGGGAAAGCTAAGCCCCAGGTTTATAGGCCCTTTCGATTGAGGCGTGTTGGGGAGGTTGCTTATGAGCTCGCTCTACCTCCTACCTTATCGAGAGTTCAACTGGTATTTCATGTATCCATGCTCCGGAGATATCATGCCGATTTCTCTCACGTGATTGATTTCAGCACTATTCAGTTAGATGAGAAGTTGGGCTTCGAGGAGGAGCCANCTATTCGGCACTTCAAGTACGATTCTAGGTCCGTTCGAGGACGAACATTTGTTTTAGAGGGGGAGATTGTTATGACCCAAAAAGGGGTCATCTTATGTGCATCTAATTTGGACTGTGTTCCGAGGCCCGAAAGCCTCCATTAATCTCACCTCGATGTGTGTGCGCAGCCCGGGCGCGTAGCCAGGAAGCCTTTATGTGAAAAACTTGATTAAGAGTTAAATTTGTGATAATTAATTGAATAAAGTTGGCTTTGGTCAACATTTTTGGTAAACAGACCCGGATTCGTGATCCGACGGTTTCGGAAGGTCCGTAGGAAAATACGGGACTTGGGTGTATGCCCGGAATCGAATTCCGAGGACCCAAGTCCGAGAAATGAATTTTTAAAGAAAATTATTTTATGAAATTATTAAAGGCTTATGAAAATGAACCTTGATGTGAAACCTGTGCTGCCAGGCCCGTATTATGAATTCGGAGCCCAGAGCAGGTTCAATATGTGTTATATAAGTTATCTGTGAAATTTGGTGTAAAACGGACTTGATTTGATTGGTTTCGGATAAAATGAGGAAAAATTGGAGTTAATGAAGTTTTGAGAAATCTCATAGAATTTGAAATTCCGAGACCGGGAATAGTTTTGTTGTGTCATTTATAACTAGTCTGCAAATTTTGAAGTCATTCCGAGTAGTTTAGGCCGGTTCGGCGCGTTGAAGTGAAGTCTAGAATTTCAAAGTTCTTAAGTTTGATTAATTTTGTTTTGGGGTTTGATTTCCGAGTTCGTTGTTGTTTTTCATGTTCCGAGAGTTCGAGCGAGTCCGTATCACGAATACAGACTGTCACACCTCCTTTTTCCACTACCCCTCTATTAATGAAGGGGTAATAAGGGAGTTTTTCCACTTTAAGTGACATTATTCGGATTTGGAATTTACTTTAGTTTTCAGAGTCGCCACCTGGATTTTTGACGATGTTCCGGGACACCGTTTATTGAAATCCCAAACCGAGGAAATTTAGACTCCGTTTTAAGTTGTCTACGACCAGAAATCCGAGTAAGGAATTTTGTTAACCCGGGAGAAGGTGTTAGGCATTCTCGAGTTACGTGGTTCTAGCACGGTCGCTTAACTATTATTATCTGGCCTAATTATCTTATTAATCACGTATTTGGAACCTATTGTGCATTTTTTAAACTTTTGAACCGCTTTTAATATTTATGGAATTATTTTGATCAAGTCGCGATGTCGTGCACTCGTTTGTTTTTGTACACGTTGCAAACCGCGTCACATGAAATGCACCCGCGATTTAGGACGTGTTTATTTTATTATTAAACAAGGTTATGGCCGGGTCACATGAAATGTACACCCGAAGTTAGACTTACGGTTTTTGTACACATTGCGAATCGCGTCACGTGAAACGCACCCGTGATTCACAACATGTTAAATTTTATTAATGTTTGAAATTATAAGGTTTAGTCACGTGAAACGCACACTCGAATGCGATTTGCGTATCGCGACCATGCCACGGGAGTCGTACCCCCGGTCACGATAATTTTAATTATGTGTCTAAAGCAAACTACGATTGTTCATAGATTATTTATTTTTCCTAAGGTTTGAGATTATTGTGAAGGCCATGAATTATGGAATTATTTGTGGGGAAGATGTTACGAATTAATGTCTGTCTAAATATGGGTCAACTTATGAATTTTATAGAAGTTGGGTCATTAGCATTACTCTTGGAAAACGTAGAAACTAAAGATTATATTGATAATAATAGATCATGAAAACATCAATGAAAACATATATCTCATCAATCACAAAGATAACAACAAAATATTTCATGAAAGCATCAAACAATCCATTTGATAGTATTGATATTTCTAACAGAGCTTCACAGTAAGAAAATGGCAGAAAAGCCTAAAACAAACCCACTTCTTTGTTCATTAACTCCACAAAGTTCAGTCCACTCCAAATTTTGTTAAAAAAATGACTTTTATACTTTCTTTGACAAAAATTAGTGCTAATATCTCATGAATCCAATTAAAACTAACAATACTAGAAAAAAAAAATATTGAAGAGAAAAATTAAGCTAAAATTGTAAATGCAATCAAACATTCAACCAAATACGCAAAAAGCTTCAAAATCATCCGAAAACATACAAGGGCAATAAGAGCGAGAATGAACCTTTAAAAGCTGAAAATTTCCTTTAAACAAGCCGCAGCTACAGATGCTGCAGCCAAGAGAGAAATATAACTTCGCCGGTGACTTCAACCGGAATCGACGACCGGAGCTTTCGAACGGTGCCTTCGACCACAACTCTTGGTGTTATTATTTTTTGTGAAAAATGACTGATTTGAGGTGTTTCTAGCTGAAAAATAGGGCCGGTTCAGTGCTTGTTTGGAGATTCAGTCCGCCACTGCTCTTTTTCCTTTTTTGTGTGCCTTTTCTTAATTCTTGAGAGGAAGAAGATGATCAGTATTTACCGTGGGTTCGGGAAGATGGTTGCCGTTCTCAGCCTTTAGGAATTAGGTTCTTCTTCTCCTCTCCTCCTCCTTTTTTTTTAAAGTTTAGGTCTACTTTATATAGAGGAGGGGATTAGGGTTGTAATGTGGGGTATTTGGTTGGGCCTGAGATTTTGGGCCATGAAATTAGGCCAATTTGAAACAAGGGCAAATTTTATCTTTCAAATATAGTCATCTTACTACTAATTAAATTTCATTTATCAAAACGACCTAATTAACATTTTAACTAATTAAATAAACTAATTGATGAAGCTAATGTATATTTTTTATGACTTTTATATATTAATCTATCGATTAAAGGGTAATTAATTTGTAAAAATGTGAATTAAACCTAAGATTATATGAAATGAAAAATGTGACAATTTTTATGATTTTTCTATGATTTTAAAATATTAAACATGCATGAAATGCAACTAAATAAAGAAAAGTTCCTAAAATTAATTAAAAATTATTTTTTGATTATTTTTAGGAGTAATTTCCATGCGGGGCAAAAATTGGGTGTTCACAGCTGCCCCTCTTTGCACGAGAACATGAAGAGTTTTCGGGCAAAGATAAAGTGAGAAACTACGAGTAATTTTTGCCTGTTGGGTACTCCATTTGGAAGCATTTTGAAAACGGTTTGACCGAACCTTGCTTCGGAGGTTGCCTACATATCCTTGGCTATAAAGGAATCAGGTCAGTGTAGTTCTGGAAGTTTTGGAGTGATGGAGTGATGAGTTCGAGAGTCGAGCGAGGTTCCGTCCGAGGCTCCGGTTCATGGTCCTGCTATTACATCAAAATCCAAATGAAAAAGACTAACTAAGCCTATCAGCTACGAGTTACAAGATTCCTATCTACGGGTCTTCTGAAGCTTGATCTTGAGTCTTGGCTGCTTCTTTATACAGACTCCGATCTGAATCTTGATGCTTGTTCGTTGTAGGTGTTGGTTAAATCTTCTTCAGCTTTTCGGATCAAGGCATGATATACAGAACGGATGACTTCAATCTCGTCCTGAATAGTCCGCGTCTTTCCCGCTTCTGCACTTTGGGGTTCAACTCTTTTCTTTTTCTTCTTTTCTTTTATTCTGAATTGAGACGTCCTCTTTTGGTCATATCGAATCCATTGTCCTAAAAATACAATCTGCACAAAATCAAAAAGCAAACGAACGAAATTTCTGCCCCAATTTTCACTAGGAAAATTTCGTGAGTTATTATAAAGAAATCTATACTACTTTATTATTGAAAGCGGTGAAAAGCCGGGAACAGTGCACCCGGAGTTATTGTAGACTAGGCAGTGGATACCCTATGCCCAAAGGTAAAATCAACTAGGGGTTGGAGACCCTATGTTGGAAGAGAATTGACAGGTTATGTTGTCGTCAAGAAAATATCACTGGATTATGCCTGTGTCTGGAAATGAGATTCATCGGGTTATGCCGGCATAAACTAGGGAATGGAGACCCTATGTTGGCATCGAGTTATGTCGGCATCAACTTATGTTGGCATCAACTAGGGAGTGGAGTCCCTATGTTGGAAAATCATCAACTAGGGATTGGAGACCATATGCTGGAAAATAATCAACTAGGGAGTGTATACCCTATGTTGGCATCAACTAGGGAGTGTATACCCTATGTTGGAAAATAAAATCAACTAGGGATTGTATACCCTATGTTGGAATCAACTAGGGAGTGGAGACCCTATGTTGGAAAAATCATCAACTAGGGAGTGTATACCCTATGTTGGCATCAATTAGGGAATTGAGACCCTATGTTGGAAATGAGACTAGGGAGTGGAGACCCTATGCCTAAACGAACCAAGAAGGAATTTTTTTTTTCAATTTCAATTTTTTTTGAACTATCATTCATTTAAACAAAATGCCCCAATGCTTATTTTCTGAGAACATAAATAAACTATTTTTTTTTCTAGAACAAGAATTTTTTTTCTTTTTTTTTAAAATTATCCTAGGAGAAAACTCATCAGACTAGATTTTCTATTTCTTATCTTAGGAGAAAGATTCATCAGACTAGGTCTTTTTTTTTTTTTTTTATCTTAGGAGAAAGATTCATTAGACTAAGATTTTGATCCTAGGAGAAAATTCATCAGACTAGGTCTTCTATATTAGGAGAAAGATTTGTCAGACTAAGATTTCGATCCCAGGAGAAAGATTCATCATACTAGGTTATTTTTTTGTTATCTTAGGAGAAAGATTAATCAGACTAAGATTTTGATCCTAGGAGAAAATTCATCAGACTAGGTCTTCTATCTTAGGAGAAAGATTCGTCAGACTAAGATTTAGATCCTAGGAGAAAGATTCATCAGACTAGGTTTTTTTTTGTTATCTTAGGAGAAAGATTAATCAGACTAAGATTTTGATCCTAGGAGAAAATTCATCAGACTAGGTCTTCTATCTTAGGAGAAAGATTCATCGGACTAAGATTTCGACCGTAGGAGAAAATTCATCAGACTAGGTCTTTTTTTTTTGTTTATCTTATGAGAAAGATTCATCAGACTAAGATTTTGATCCTAGGAGAAAATTCAGCAGACTAGGTCTTCTACTTAGGAGAAAGATTCGTCAGATTAAGATTTCGATCCTAGGAGAAAGATTCATTAGACTAGGTTTTTTTTGTTATCTTAGGAGAAAGATTCATCAGACTAAGATTTTGATCCTAGGAGAAAATTCATCAGACTCGGTCTTCTATCTTAGGAGAAAGATTCATCGGACTAAGATTTCGACCGTAGGAGAAAATTCATTAGACTAGGTCTTTTTTTTTTGTTTATCTTATGAGAAAGATTCATCAGACTAAGATTTTGATCCTAGGAGAAAATTCATCAGACTAGATTTTTTTTTTGGGTATCTTAGGAGAAAGATTCATCAGACTAAGATTTTGATCCTAGGAGAAAAGTTCATCAGACTAGGTCATTTTTTTGTTATCTTAGGAGAAAATATCATCAGACTAAGATTCTTGTCCTTGGAGAAAGTTCATCAGACTAGGTTTTCTTTTTTCGATATCTTAGGAGAAAGATTCATCAGACTAAGATTTTTGTCCTAGGAGAAAATTCATCGGAATAGGTTTTCTATCTTAGGAGAAAAATTCATCAGACTAAGATTTCTGATCCTAGGAGAAAGTTCATCAGACTAGATCCTTTTTTTTTTGTTATCTTAGGAGAAAGATTCATCAGACTAAGATTTTTATCCTAGGAGAAAGTTCATCAGACTAGGTGTTTTTATTATCTTAGGAGAAATATTCATAACACTAAGATTTTTATTGGGAGGAAAATCCATCAGACTAGGACTTTTTATCCTAGGAGGAAAAATGTGAAGAGCAGAGGCAACCTTTTATGCACACAAATAAAGGCAAAAATTTGATAAACTTCCCTTTGTCGGTTCTTCTCTTCTTCTTTTTTTTTCTTTTTTTTTTGTTTTTGAACCAACTTTATTGCACTGCTTTGTTCTTGTTTCAAACAAAGAAAATTTTATCAGTTTTAGAAAGTGGTGGTCGGTTTGTGGCCTTGAGTCCTGGGCAGCTTGGATTTTGCACAATCAGCCTGAGTCGGTTTCAAGAGACGTTTGCTCTGCATCAACCCTGATTGTTCCACACCCAGTACCATTTGTATTTGTGGCTCAGTCAGACTTATCCCAACAGAAGATCTTTTCTTAGGCGACCTTTTCTGATATCTTGAATGTCTTCTTACCTTTTGGAGCAATTTGACTGTCAAAGGAAATCACCAGTAATCTTTGTTGGTGCCAAATAGGCTGACAAGAGTCTTTTGGGGGATGCCCCTGCATGAATCCTCAATTCATGTTGACTGTAAAAACCGAGTTGCTGGCCAAATTCACTTTTGTGCAACATAAAAGCTGATAGCAGATTTTGAAATCTTTTCTTGCTCGTTTTGACAAGGACTGACTCAGATTGAATGATACAATGACGCAAAGAAACAAGTATTAACAAGAAATGCTCATGTCGGAAGGACAGAAGGAAGAGGTATTATTTTATTTTTTTATTTTTTATTTTTACTTTGCGGTAACTAGCCTTAATGATCATGACATGCATTTTGGACTTAATGGCTGATCTATCAAACTGCCCAAATCTTTTCTTTTATCATTCTTATGACTTTGAAGTCGGGCTTGTTCGTGCCAAATCCTTTGCATCAGCTTCACGGCTCACTTTCGACTAGAGGTGCCACGAGTGGTTTTCACCAACAAGTCTCTCTCATTTATTTTTCTCTACTTACCATCGCCTTACCGTGCCTGTGAGGGTTTTCACTAGTAAGACTCTCTCATTTTTTCTTTTATTTTTCTTTTTCTTTTTCTTTTGTGAGCAACTTGACAGTGTTCTATGTCGCGTAACAACCGTTGCTCATTGCATGCTTCTCTTGACATTCTTCCAGGCATATCAGGAGGTTTTTATTTTGAAGGCTTTTGGATAGGGTTGGAAAGGAGGGTTGGCATGAAGGCTTAAAGTAGACTCAAATGAGGGGTTATAGACTTACAACTCTTGGAATCGACTCTTTTAAAAGTGGAATAAAATTTTTGCCCCAGTTTTAGCTATTGGGGATCTTTTTTTTTTGACCTTTTTTTTTTTACTCTTATTTGGTTGGACCGAACCGTGTAAGGTTGCCTACATATCCTTTTTTCTAAGGAATCAGGTCTAACGTAGTTCAAACATCTGACCTAACTATATATTTTTTTCTTTCTTTCTTTTCTTTGTCTTTTCCCCTTTTTTTTCATTTCATTTTTCTTTCTCTCTACTTTTTTTTTCTTTTTTTTTTTTCAAAACAAATTGCTCAAGATTTTATTTTATGGGAGCATGGACTTTGACTATTCTTTTTTCTTATTTTTTTTTACTTGAACTATCTAAGATTTGCCCCAGTTTGTACTCTTGGGGCAGGGACTTTTCTTTTTGTTATTTTTTTTTACTATTGACTCTAAACTTGATTCCAAAAGAAGGTGGTCAAAGAAAATAACACAGGCTCAAAAGGGGTAACAAAGGGTATAAAGTGTTTGGATAGCAGAAAAAGGGCCTCCTAGCCTCGAGAATGCCAATCATGTAAACCCTTCAAAATCACGACATTGATGGACATGTTGCTTTCTGGGTCTTTCAGTGTAAAGCTGTATGAGCAATACTTTTCTCTCAGTGAATGACCCTTGTCAATTTGTGTGACTTTTTCTTGGATTTTGTCTTGATGTAGAAGATGCATTTTGCCACTAAACTTATCCATTTCGAGTTGTCTGGAATACACCTTCTTCTTTTTTAAAACACTTTCTATTTCTTAGTGCTAAACAAACTTCAATTCGTCCGATCATCCTTAAACCCAATCTTCTTAATGATTCAAAAGGTAAAGATCCTTAATTTCCATGAGCATGACTACTTTGGTTCCATATAAACTTGACTCATGCTGATTTTTCAAATGTTTCATGTCTCTATTCATTTACAAAAGTGTCTCTTTCTCACTTATCTCATTCAAGCTTAAATCAATTTTCTAAGATCTGGCCAAAATTTCCGCATGCATGTCATGTCACTAGAACTAGCGTGAAAAGAACTATGCACAAAATGGACACAAAACGAGTGACTGTTTTTTTTTTTGCTTTGCTTTTTTTTGTTTTGAATAAAGGATAGAAAGGTCCGATGGTACAAAAAGTAGAAGAAAAGACGACAAAATAAGCTACCATGGCTAAAAGAAGAGTGACTTTCCAGTTGTTAAGCGACATCTTAGCCACAAAGTTGAACATTAACACTACTATGGCATTCAACCATTTTTATTGTTATGGATTCAGCACTCAAATTTTGACTTTTGATCAAACTGTTCCCCATATTGACTGTCGGATTTCAGGATTGACAACATGAAAATTTTCACGGTAACTAATTTGTCAAAGAACTTGGACGACTTCTTATGTCTCCCCATCGTCAAATCATCCCGAGCATGCCATGTTCTATTGCTAAAATCTGGTAGAGTCAACCCCACATTTGCCTCCATTTTTAATTTTCGCTGCCAACTCGCCTACTTGCGTTTTTGTGACTTTGGATCTACGATAGCGGTGCTTGTTCCATTGCAAACCAACAAACCGACCACCTTTAATTGGCTTTTATTTCAAAAAAACAAGCATGTTAGAATAATCACTCTTTTTTTTATTTTATCTTTTCTCTCATTTTTTCGCTCTTTGTTTTTCTCAAATTTTTTATTCTCTCTCCTCTTGTTTTTCTTCTCTTTTTAATTTTTTTTGCCTATGATCGAATCCGATGATGATTGCCTACGTATTATGACGCCGCATAAATCAGATCTTGCGTAGTTCGGGAAGATTGAGAATAAAGTAAATAACCTACCTAACTCTTTTCTTTTCTTTTTTTTCTTTTGAATTATTTTTTGAATTTCCGAAAGAAAGACATATAAAGAAGAAAGATTTTTTTTTTTATTTCACTTTTTAGAACTTCTAAAGAAGAAAGGAAATATTTTTGGATTTTTGGACTTTTACTTTGAACTTATGAGATACTTCTAAAGAAAATATTTTTGAATCTTGAATTTTCTTTTCAATTTTCAAAATAAGAATGAAAAAATATTTTTTAGATTTTTTTTTTTGGTTTTTTTTTTTTTTTTTTTTTTTTTTTTTTTTTTTTTTTTTTTTTTTTTTTTTTTTGTATTTTTGTTTTTCAAAACTTTTTGAAAGAAAGATTTCTAAAGAAGAAAGAAAATATTTTTTTGGATTTTTCATGATTTCTCTTTTGTTTTTATGTGGTTGGTAAAGAATGCTTCTAAAAAAAATAGAAAATATTTTTTGAATTTTGATTCGATTTTCTTTTCAAAAGAAAGACTTCTAAAATGAAAGAAAATATTTTTGGTTAATTTTTTTCGAGATTTTCTGAAGAAAAGACTTCTAAAGAAGTAACTAAAAGAAATATTTTTTTTTAATTTTTGAGAATTGGGGTCTCAAAGAAAGACTTTTCTATAGGAGGAAGTAAAGGAAAATATTTTTGAATTTTTGTTTTTTTTTCTTGAAAATTGTGAGAAATAAAAGGTAGAAAAATATTTATTTTTTTTGGGATTTTGATTTCATTTTCTCTTTTTTTTTTTTCAAATGAAAGACTGCTACAAATATAATATTTTCTTATTTTTATTTGTATGAGATTTTCTAAAAGGAAGACTCCTAAAGAAGGAATTAAAGAAAAATATTTTTGAAGTTTGTTTTTAAAAAAATGGGGGCCGGAACCGATGAGGTTTGCCTACGTATCTCACATCCGGTGAGAATCAGACCCGCGTAGTTCTGCCAGTTTTGACGGAACCGGGGAAACATGATATTAACTTATTTTTATTTTGTTTAAAATACATTTTCTCTTTCTTCATCTTTCAAAATTTTTGGCAGAGTTTCATGACTTTTTCAAGTATCGGGGTTTTCAAAAATCGGGTAAAGTTTCTATCCTATCTCACTCTTGGTTTTTCTGCTATTTTTTTTATTCGGTCAACAAACAAACCGAAACAGAATATTGTACACGTAGCAGGTAAGATGCATCAGGATGATCTTTTATTTCAGGTTCACCTGTACTAGACGGATCCAACCCCTGTGTTGAGTCCCCTAAGTCAAATGCACGTGATGCAAATAATCGTTCCTACTAGGGATCCGGCATGAGGCTATTTATATTAGGTTTATATCCTGGGGTTTTGTTCTAGACAAAGCTTACCCAAGCGGACAGCTCGAGTCGAGGTCGGGGCAGCGTACCGGGAATACAGAAGCTTCACCGGCGTTGCAACTTGTCCGTACCTCGTTCTAAAATTTGGATGACTCTAACAGAAAAAAAGTCACACAAAGTGCACACTTCCCAGATGATTTAGAAGACTCAGAGAGAAGAAGGGTTTCGGCACATTTTATACGCAGTTCAGATAATATCAACGCGGTAAATGCGGAAATTAGCACATTAGGTTTAAACACGTAAAATCAGATAATGAAAGCCAAAATATAACAGTTATATAAGCTCAAATTCTTGAACCCTTAACCATAGATTCTGGGTTCGATCCCCAGCAGAGTCGCCAGAGCTGTCACACCTTCTTTTTCCACTACCCCTCGATTAATGAAGGGGTAATAAGGGAGTTTTTCCACTTTAAGTGACATTATTCAGATTTGGGATTTATTTTAGTTTTCAGAGTCGCCATCCGGATTTTTGACGATGTTCCGGGACACCGTTTATTGAAATCCCAAACCGAGGAAATTTAGACTTTGTTTTAAGTTGTCTACGACCAGAAATCCGAGTAAGAAATTCTGTTAACCCGGGAGAAGGTGTTAGGCATTTCCGAGTTCCGTGGTTCTATCACGGTCGCTTAACTATTATTATCTGGCCTAATTATCTGATTAATCACGTATTTTGGAACCTATTGTGCATTTTTTAAACTTTTGAACCGCTTTTAATATTTATGGAATTATTTTGAAACAAGTCGCGATGTCGCGCACTCGTTTGTTTTTGTACACGTTGCAAACCGCGTCACATGAAATGCACCCGCGATTTAGGACGTGTTTATTTTATTATTAAACAATATTATGGCCGGGTCACATGAAATGTACACCCGAAGTTAGACTTACAGTTTTTGTACACATTGCGAATTGCGTCACGTGAAACGCACTCGTGATTCACAACATGTTAAATTTTATTAATGTTTGAAATTATAAGGTTTAGTCACGTGAAACGCACACTCGAATGGGATTTGCGTATCGCGACCATGCCACGGGAGCCGTACCCCCGGTCACGATAATTTTAATTATGTGTCTAAAGCAAACTACGATTGTTCATAGATTATTTATTTTTCCTAAGGTTTGAGATTATTGTGATGGCCATGAATTATGGAATTATTTGTGGGGAAGATGTTACGAATTAATGTTGTCAGGACCCAAAACTGGTCCAGGTCGTGATGGCGCCTAACGGTGGCGTTAGGCAAGCCAACGAACAACAACAACAATGAAAGTACGGAATACAATGACAACATGGGGTAAGGCCGTAGAAACAAGCTGAATCACAGCTAGGCCCAATGCATATACAACCCCGATAACTACAATAAGTGTGTTCCAGGACTAGTGTCACAGTGTCAACAGGCGGCTACATAGATACAACTGTAGAAAATACATATACATAATATACAAGCCGCAGTTTGGAACAAAAGACTGTGCAAAAAGGAAACTAGAAGGCTCCAGAAGTGTTGTCAGGGGAACGCAAAGAAGACAGCTCACCGTCTAGAGCGACGCCGCGGTAAGTATCTATCAACAGGCGGACGACCGGACGGACCAGCCTCAGTACCTGCACAGTCAAGTGCAGAAAAGAAGGAAAGTGCATCATGAGTACATATAAACAAATATGTACCCAGTGAGTATCCCGTCTAAACTCGTAAAGAGTAGTGACGAGGGGTAGAATAAATACTCACTAAGGTCCGGTACATAATGAAACAAAACACATGCTGAGCAATGAATCATGTGAGATGGTACATCATGTATAAGAACATGTAAGCAACAATCAATAACTGATCTTAAACATAGTCTCTCTTTTGTAAACT
>ML262308.1:737-35112 GCA_005239495.1 Nicotiana undulata
CTACAATAAATAGCCTTAGATAATATAATATAAATACATAAAAAATAACCAACTGCTATAATTTCAAAAACTAGCCGTTTGGAGGCATATAATAAAGAGTTGACCGGCACGGGCTCTTTAAGGAGGCATATAATAAAGAGTTGTCTTAGGCGTTCTCAAGACATTCGTAATGTTATAGTTTCTTAATTTAATTTGAAGTACTATTAATTTATTATGCAATATTAGTGCAAGTTTGAAGTACTATTATTATTAATTTGAAGAAACTTACTATTTTTTGTGTTTAAATATGAATTACAATATTTATATCCCAAAGATTTATAAGAAATTGCCTTATATAAAAAAAATAAAAATAAAAATAAGCCGGACCCGTTTAGGCCCGCTTAGCCCGAGCCCATGTGGGCTTAAGCCCGTGTAAGCCGGTTCCACCCACCTAACCCGTTTAGCCCGGGCCCGCATAACTCGCGGCTCGGGCCCGGCTCATTAGTCAGCCTTATTCATAATTTCCAATTATGACAATTTTATTGAATGTTTACGCATAAATTTAAATTTCTTGTCGGAAGCATCGAATCTGCAATACTACTCTAGATCCGCCCCTATAGCTGACATGTTAATGGTTGTTAGAATCAATGTTGTGAATTTCCTGGCTGCTGAACGAGGATTGATTTGACTTGAAATAGACTTGTTAGTGTTTTCATACTTAACAACCAAGTTGAGCCTTTAAAAATTTGTTTCTTAAAATGATTCAAGTTTTTGAAAGGTAAGTTACACGAAAATGTATGGAAGTTTTTCTGTACTTTCAAGGAAACTTTATGTAATTAATGACTTTAAATAGGTAATATTTTAACTTGAAGGACTCATCATTTTATTTAATTCTTGAGCCGAGAGTCTATCGAAAACAGTTCTTATACCTTCGTAAAGTAGGTAGAGGTAAGGTATGCATGCACAGTACTACCTTTCTCGGGCCTCTCTTGTAAATTTATATTTTAAATAAATCTTTTAATAAATACAGAGTTTAAACTAAAGTTACTTAGTTATGCGATCAATAATGGTGCTAACAGATCGTAAATGATTCGTTATTTACACTCCATGTACTGTCAATACTCTTATCTTGTAAGCTCTCTTCGTCCTATTTTATGTGAAAGTATTTGGCTGCATATAAAACCTAAGATATTAAAAAAGACACGTGACAAGCAAAAAATTATAAAAATATGATACTTTTTGGGGCGGTCTTTAACTTTTGACCCCCGCTTATCTTATGAGCAGAACTTCAATGTAAAATATTAATAATGATGTTCATGGAACAAGCGAGGAGCAACACTTATTAAACTTAAAATTCTGACCATGTGACAAATGAGAGGCAACGCTTGTTACAGAAAAACGACTTTCATGATGGCACAAGTAGTAGTAAGTGGCGAGAAGAAGCAACGTTAGTAGTTAGAAACTCTTTTTTATGTTTTAATATTTTTAATGAGTTGGTCAATGTTTATTTTAATATTACATACTAACATGGTAATGGTCGTTAATTAGGAAGTTTGTTGGGAATTTCATGGCTGCTGGGACTGCTTTGACTGGAAATAGACTTGAGGATTTGAAAAGAAAGTTATAAGTCTATTTCCACACTCAACAAACAACCAATTAGTATTTAATTTGTAACCAAAAAAAGGTGAAAATGTTTTTTGGCAAAATTTTTATCAAGTTTTGAAGTTGCAATTTTAAATAATTTTTGCGACAAAAAGAATTTACATGTTCTTTTTAAATCTTTGATTTTTTTTTTTGTTGTATTAAAAACTATCAAACAAACACAGTCTATTATTTTTCACGTTATTTTTCTCCAAAAAAGAAAAAAATTTAATAATCTTCCACACCTACAAGTACGTACTGATTTCCCTATAGGAAATTTGGTGATAATTTCTTCATATGATTAAAGTCCTCTCAAGTTTTTTAAATGTAAGTTTCATGAAAATGTAAGGAAGTTAGTCTGTAGTCTCAAGGAAGGTTTAATCTTGTAATGACAAAACTAGGTATATATATTAATGGTTAACCTTTTTCTTTAATAGTGTCGGAGCTTTTAAAAGTCAACTATATCTACCTCTATATTAAGTATGACTATTGGTACTATGAAGTAAATTAAGTAACATCTTACACTCAATTAAACTACACCAATTGAGAAAAGTATATTTACGATGTTGGTTTTGTATATCTGTTTTTGCTTAAGCCGAGGGTCTACGGAAAATAAGTTCTCAATCTCTAAAAAATAGGGGTAAGGTTTCCGTACACATTATCCTCTTCAGACAGGGTTAATTGATTTTTTGGCTTTACAAACTTGTTTTTAATTTTATGACCCTATCTCTTTGTTTTACTCATGAGAGATTTACATATAAGAGATCTGAAAATATTATTTTCTTAAATTCAAAATTATAAAAGGACCGGCATGATGTACAAATAGCATCCTCAGACCCCACACTACACTACGAGAATTTACTCGTTATGTTGTCGTTGTTGTCACTATTGGTTTTGTATATGTAAGTTAAATTTTTTAAATAACAAAAAGAACCTACTACGCAAAGCGTGTAATCTATCAGCTAGGTACAAAGCCGAGTGCACGTTATTTCTCAAAAAATACAGAATAGATTTTTTTTATTATTATTCAAAGTAAGGCCATCGATAAATCTGATACGATTTGTAGAGACTATTTACAACTCCTTCGAAGGAAATTGGACTAAAGAGAATCTACTAGTCAAAATAACACCGTAGTACGTGAAAAAAAGAAGAAGCTAAAGCTGCAGGAGAGACGCTTTATTATGGATGCTCCTCAAATCTCACACAATTATGATCATATCAGATACAAATGTACAATTTTCTCGTATTTTCTTGGACTATCTGTTTGACCCATCTGGGCTTAACCAGTTAGATTTAATAAAATAAAATCAATCTTAGCTAATATTAATATTCAAAAGTACGTGTTGCGGTCAAACGCAGACACAAGTATACGCGATCGTCAAGTAATAAAGTAACTAAAAGTCGGATGTCGAACCCACGAGACCTTGTGATTAACTATTAACTAAATTAGAATATCCTAACTATCTAAATAAGAATAAACCTAGAAGTATAGATTCTAAACTAATTAAAATAAAGAAAAACAAATAGTGAACTCTGAACAAAAGGATAGCAGATTTTTATATTATCAATGAGATGAAAACGATCTAGGGTTATGGGCTATCTAACAATCATATTGTATTATTCAATTGAATTGACTGATTAATTTATCTAGTTTATTCGTTGACAGGGTTAATATTGCTCATAAGAATCTGTCGAGTTTTTACTCGCCTATTCAAGCTAACCTAATGCCTATATGTCTATGGAATTAGAACTAACAAAAACGCATTTATAATTCATGTAAATCAACCAAGCAAGGCAATTAGGTATATGTCTATCCTAACCGCGAATCCATTCCCTGATGCCCAGGTTTAAGAACTTGCTCTACTCAATCCTATATGCAATCTAGAATTCCCATTTTCGAGTTCAACTCTAGATTCGTAGATAGTATTCAATTGGTGATCAAGCAATCAAATAATTAAGCACAAGATTGATAAATAAACCAATACGATAAATCAAGAAATCAAAATTAATATTTGAATAACAATAGTCATGAGAAGAACCACAACCCTAGAACGTGAAGTTTAGCTCCACATAGACATGGTAGCCAAACAACAAATCATACAAAGAAACATAAAAATTACAAAGTTTGATGGAAGAAAAGATTAAACCCGGCCTCCACGACGGCTTTGTGATTTTGTTTTCCTATCAAAAACGTCCTACCGAGTGTTTCGTACTCTTGTTCTACTCTAAAAGTCACGTTCCCCCCTTCAAAATAGGTTTAGGTTGGATTTTATATGAGTTGGGGGCATCTAGGGATCAAAATAACCGAGTCCTAGTCGAAAAAGGCCAATTTCCATCTTGAGCGTCCAGGGCAGCATGGGGCGCTGGCCCTGGCGCTAGAATATTTTAGCTGCTGTAAATTGCGCCCTCAAATTTTACTTTTTGCCTTTTTGTCCCGATTTCGCTCCAATTCGCGCCATTTCGTCCCAAATTGCATCCGAATGATTCATACACATAGAAATACCAAAATTTAGCACAAATAATCATATTAAACATCTCAAATCGTCGAGATATGAGCAAAATGCGAGGCAATGTACATCAAAATATGCATACATTAAGCCAAACATCAATACGTTAACTAATGTTTTAATAAGATGATATGTAGAGTATTCGAATAAAAATAAATATTGGCAACACTAACAATATTTATTGACCCAAAAAGAAGGAGGATAACACTAAATAACAATAAATATCAATGGATGGCATTTAAGTAAATAAGAACGTGTGAGTCACCCGAAAAGGGTGAGATCTATGGATATTCCTTATGGAAATGATGAATGATTGATGAGCCTTCGAATGTTCATATTGTTCTTGGATCAGGTGAAAAAGTTAGATAAGAATATTAGGAAAAAGATATTTGTTGTATGTTTGCAATAAAGCGAGATTCAATATAGAAAGTCAATGTCTTTTCTTACAAGTGAATATCTTATGTCCTCTATAATTATGTCTCTTTCTATTTACAGGGAACATATACCTAAAACCCCTAATAGTACAAATCCAAAGAATACCTACTAGAATATTCTCTTTAATGCCTTGTCATAAAAACTAGTTGTTATTATCCTGTATAAGGCGAATGCTCGGCCTAAACCTTGATCTACAGTGACTCCTTGACCTTAATCTTCAACGACTCGCCTTCCCCTCCCTTCACCTCTTAAGAGACCACTTCGACCTTGGGAAGGTCTTTATCTAAGTCGCACTGGTAACATGTGGCATCCCATGAAGGCCTTCTTAATGCTGTCACGCTTTAATCACATCAAAGATAATTTTTGACCCATACAGTTAGTCCCTCCGCTTATTGAGATCTTCCTCGCAAGTGAATTCAATGAGCGGATAATGTCGTTCATAGTCAAAATTATCGAGTATACCATATGAGTCGTGGTCATATGTGGGTCGTATTTTTCAAATTTATCAAGCTTCCCGGATAGTTTGTTGAAGCCGTCTGGCCTAAGAAATGAGGTGACGTCATGGCATCACGCGTCATGATAACACTTGTTCCTGATGTGTTGCTTCAATTTACGCGTGACCTTTGATTGGATCTGCCATATCGATTCCGGTGTCAATTATGATGAGCCGTTTCGAATTTGGTGTTATGATTTCTATAAATAGGGGTTGATGAACATGAATTTGAAAATTTTCTCTTCTAAAGTTTTTGCGATATCAGCCTTCTTCTCTAAATCTTCTTTCTCTGTTTAGTTGCCATACACCATGCTCCAATCTCTCCTTCTTGTTTTCTTCTTCGTTATCTCGAAGCATGTCAAACTTAACCTCAGATGTTGGTGAAGGAAGTCGTGTTGATCCCTTAGCGGTTGTGTTTCCCACCCATGGGGAGAATGTTTCCGCCATTGCTGAGGATGAAGTTTTTTTGTCGGTGGAGGAGATACTACCCCGCAACCCCGATGCTAGGTCTGATCTCACCCGATCACTGAACGCGGCACTTGAGAATTTTCTATTGATGATGGCATCCAAAGATTTGACGGAGTTCAAATCCAAGTTTGGTCTTTCCAACCACGCCGGATTGGTCCCGGTCGAAGGGGACGTGGTGCAGGTTCATCGTCCTGGGTACTGTGCTTTGTGCTTTGTACGCCTACCCCTTCCTCATCGGCTATTCGTCCCCTCTTCTTCCGTTGGTAGAATAATTTTGTCGCCACTACAACGTTTGCCCTGCTTAGCTTGCACCGTACATCTATGAAATTATCAGAATGCTGACTAAATTGTCGAGCTGGCCGAGGTTGAACTGACGCTGCATTATTTGGTGCATCTATTCACCTCTAGCTTTTATAGGGGAACGATGCTGAACCTTCGCCATCGTGGAGGAAAATGCTTGGTGGTAAAGACGGATGACAAGGCCAATCGTTAATTCTGGCTTAACTTCTTCTATATCATAGCTAAGGATGTTGTGGCGAACGTTGATGGCTTTCCTGAGGCTTGGAACTAAACACGTTAGTGTCCTATTTATCTCTTTGTTCCTTTACTTGCTTTGATTCAATTAAATGATATATTCCCTTTCTTGCAGCCAACAACCAACCTCCTCTTTCAGTCGCGCGCATTTCCGATTGGGTCAAGTAAGTTCTCCCCCATGCCATAGGGATCCTCGGCTGGCCAAGCTTCTTTAAGAAGTTCAAGCCGGCTCTTCCTTCGACAAGTAACTTCTTTTCTCTGGCCGTGGTTGTTTCACTTTTTGTTGTATATCGATTCATTCTACTAACTTCTACATTTGTTTCTTTCCCAAGTAGGGGTCTTCTCGAAGGAGCCAGGAGCATGTTCCTTCTTTTCGGAGGAAGGCTATTGCGCCTTCAGCTTTTTCCCCTATTGCAACTACTGTACCTTTCGCACCTGCCCCCACCTTGGATACTATGGTCCAAGAGTCTGTCTCCGTCCCGTCCGCTGCTTTTGCTTCTCAACTGTTGTCGTTGGTTGACGAGGACGACGATATCTCCCCTGATTATGAGGGTCTAAGGTCTTGTAAGAGGAGAGCCGTAGACGCACGGGGAAAAATTCCAAGGCCGTCGACTTAGAGGAGGGCGACTTTATTCTTCGAGAGACGATGGTAATACAAGTTAGAGAAAGTATTGTGGTGGATTCCGAGACCCCACAACCGAAAGAGATTAATGTGAATGCACTGGTGCATCCCGAGGGGAAAATGGTTGGAGAGCAGACACTCGACGATGGTCTCGCACTTCCGAGGCAAGAATAGGCTTCATCCTCTAGGGCTGCAGTATATGTATCTTCGTCTGTCGGTGATAGAGGAAATACCATTGTTGAGGAGGACGCCGGATCTGATTCTGACATGGATTTGAACGAGTTGATAATGATTAATGAGCTCACTCAACTTAAGGTGAGGATGGAGGGGGGCTCTAGGACTATTACGATCCCAATGGATCGTAATCTGCTTGTAAATATCGAGGAGGTAATCTGTGCCCTCGATCCTTTCTGTTATGATGTCGAGGGCGTGACCCTCAAGAATATAAACCATGATACCTTGTCGAATTACATTTCCGGTCTCGCTCTTAGGTAAGTAGACTGTCATCCGTTCTTTTCCTTATGCCTTCATTTCCTTGCACGTTCTAACATCTTTTCTTTTTATTGTAGACGGTTATCCTAGAGATTGAGAGTGCTCGGCGGGAGAAAAAGCGTAAAGAAATTTACGTCAAGGTGAAAGATAAGTAAACAATGTGCCGTGGAAAGTACCGGGAGCTCCGAGATCGATTTTAAGAAGGAAGTTATGTACTGTCTTTGAGAGAGGATTTAAAGAAAAAAGATGAAGAAGTGATGGCGGCAGTGGAGCGTTTCAACATTCTTGAAGGGACGTTAAGGGCCAAGGAGGAGGAGTTGGAACTCAGCAAAGGCGTGGAGGCCCAGTGTAACGACCTTCAAGCTCAAGTAGCCTAGCTGCAAGGCCAGTTAGATGAGTGCCAATTTCAGATGGAGGATCTCAATGGGGAGATTGCCGAGAAGCAGGAGGAGCTAGATAGGGCAAAGTATTCTAGGTTGGAGGCTCGTAGGAGAGTGGATTTCCTTGAGTTGGAGAACCAAAACCACTGTTCTGAGTGGGAGAATGACCTGTCAACGGTGAGGGCTAAGGAAGATCTACTTGAGTAGAGGATCGGGAAGTTGGAAAAAGAAACCTTTGACCTTTATGATCTAGTTGCTTCTTTGGAGGCTGAGAAGGCCCAACTGCTTGTGCGACCTTCTTCGTCTAATTCTTCTAGCGTCCCCAACATCCCATGTGAGCTGTATGAAGAGCGGATTCATGCCGAGGCTCGAGATGTGTTTCGTGAATTGCATGTGACATGCTCCATTTTTAGGGCGTCCTTTGAGGATGCTAGGGCCAAGGCTCGCGAGGCTTGGCTTGCTTGTGGCTACGACCCTGCTACGCCTCGGCCTGGAGAGGAGGATGAGGATGAGGATGGGGAGGATTCCATAGATCGTCTCAAGAAGGACGCCTAGTATGATTCTATTTACCCTCAGGGCGAGGATGGAGAGGATTCTAGAGGCCGGGATGATGATGGTGTCGATAGTTAGGGTGGTGATGTTGTTGAAGGTCGGGATGATGAGTATGTTGAGGGTCATGATGGCGAAGGTCGATAGTTCTTTTTTACTTTTTTTTTTAAATTTTTGTTTGGCATCTCCAAGAGCCTTTATAACAAACTCTTATCTACTAATATCAAAGTTGGCTTTGCTTTCACTTGTGCCTTTATTATTTACCATGATTTTTTACTGTACTTGCATGCTTTGCTCCTTTATATTTTTTGTTGTCATCCTCTAGCTGACCGTAGTCCTTGGGATGAATAGCCATAGGATAAATCGTCCCTTTGTCTATATAGATCGAGTATGTCTCCTTCGTTGAGATACGGTGTAGGATCGATATGTGTTGTTCGAACTTGGTCGATATTAACCTTTTATTGAGACGTGACCGAGGGCCGATAGACATTTATTCGAGCATACTCAAACTTTGTCTTTTCGTTATGTTGTGGCAGAGGGTCGACAAGTGTTGTTCAAGCGTGGTCGAATTTGACCTTTTGTTAAGTTGTGGCCAGAGCAGGTAGGTGTTTGTTCGAGTTGGGTCGAGCTTAACCTTTCCTTAACTTGTGGCCGAGGGCCGAAAGGTGTTTGTTCAAGCTTAGTTGAACTTGACCTTTTGTCAAATCGCCGCGGTGGGCCGGTAGGTGTTGTTAGAACTTGGACAAACTTAACCATTTGTTAGATCGTGGCCGAGGTTGGTAGGTATAGTTCGAACTGCGTCGAACTTAACCTTTTGTTAAATCGAGGCCAAGGGCCGGTAGGTGTTGTTCGAATTGGGTTGAACTTAACCTTTTAATCGAACTGGTCCGAACTTAACCTTTTGTCAAATCGCGACCGAGGGCTGGCACCTGTTGTTCGAACTGGGTCGAACTTAACCTTTTGTCAAATCGCGGCCGAGGGTAAATCATCTTCCTGGACTTCGCTCAATGAGCATTATGGATTCGTCCCAAGTGGTCGGAGGTATTTCATCAACCGACTTAGCAGCTAGTGGTCACTCTTGAACCCTCTCTACTCAACCAGTT
Source organism: Nicotiana undulata (assembly GCA_005239495.1). Taxonomy (NCBI): domain Eukaryota; kingdom Viridiplantae; phylum Streptophyta; class Magnoliopsida; order Solanales; family Solanaceae; genus Nicotiana; species Nicotiana undulata. The sequence continues at coordinate 9,941 of ML262308.1, forward strand.
TTGAAAATCTGCGACTACCATCCCTTTGGATACATTTGGTAAGGTCATCCTTGTTAAATATGAGTTTCAATGATGCAAAATAATATATCACATTTGGTGCAGGATCACAACGGATAAAACAAAGGAATCAAGAAGCCCTGTCATTCATGTATAGGTTGAGGAAAAATCTATTAATGGGAGCTCTAGAAGTAAAGCAAGGGACAAGAATCAATGAATAGAGATTAAAAAGGAAGACGTAGTGAAGATCCGGAAGAAGAATCAATCAATGATTTGATAGATTATTGACGGAAGCTATTATAAAAGGTCCCAAATCAAAGGGAAACAAGATTGCAAAGTGATGTACTGCAGATCGTTGAAGCCAGAAATCAAGGGATCTGTCGCTGATCACTCAAGTAATGGAAAAGATATGCCTAGCGGATGAAACGCCTTTCAAGACCACAAATCAAGGAAGATCAACAGAAACTTGGCTTTATTCTTGGAAATAATCAATTTATGATTCCTTTCAAGGAACAACTCCTTTGGATTTGTAATCTTTCAAAACTCACGTCAATCAAGAGTCAAGAAGGCCTCACGAAGTATATATATACATATGTTCCAGAATTGAAGAGGATATACTTTGAACGAACCATTATCACTCTTTTTGTTCTACTCCAAACAAGCATTGTACTTCTCCTTATATTTGTTGTGTAATTAGGGAGAGAAGAATCGAGATAAACACTGGTAAGGCATTGTATCAAGAAGAGAAAAGTGACATAGAAACTGAGCCATTGGTGTAAAGCTACATAAACCATCTTATACTTGAGATACTTCAAATACTGAAAGAGATCACCCTTGCAACCCATGGGGACTGGACGTAAGATTCACATTGAATTTGAACCAGTATAAAAATCCTGGTGTCTTTATTTCTTGCTCTTCATTTCTACATTATTATTATTATTCTATTTTTATCTCCAGTCGACTAATTGGCAAACTAGTCAACTGCTTAGAATAGTGAAAATAAAAATTGTCAATTTACCCACCCACCCCCTCTTGTACTTTCAATCCTTACCATGTTGAATTGAGCGAGGAAGTTCCTTAGTCCCCCTCCCAAGGATTGCTTGATGGCAAAGATGTTTTTACTCTTGTTTTGGTTTTCTTGGCCCCGCATGCGCCGTCACGAACTTATCGGCCATTTATTTGAAAGTTTCTATGGAGCGAGCTGGTAATTGTGAATACCATGATAATGCCCCTCAAACGAGGGTTTTGCCAAATTTCATCAGGAAAATAGAGGACACTTGTTTCTTGGTGAGATCGTTGCCCTTCACGACGGTGACGTAATGAGTCACGTTATCATCGGGGTCGGTTGTTACATCGTATATCCTAAGATACAATGAAATTTTTAATGTCTTTGGTATGGCATGTGGGGTTGCTTCCTCGCTATATGGCTGCTCTACAAACCTGCTAGCGTCCCTCTTTGGTAGTAGCTTAGGGGTGCACGTTATCTTGTCGACTCATTCTTGGTGTTCTTTCATTTGGTCTCTGAGCGTTTTGTTCTCATTCTCCATTTCTTCCATTCTCTTCAGAACATCGGCGAGGGTCGTCACCTGCACTGTTAGTAACATTGTGGGTTATACCTGGCATTGGAGGGTCAGGTTGATCACCATGTTCGTCTCCTTGTTGTACCGTGTGGGCTCCTACGGTCTCTATGGTCGTGCATGGAGCTTGTTTGTTGAGCACGATTACTAATGTATCGGTCAACCACGCTTCGAGGAGTTTTTTCATGGCCCGTGGCGTCCCTTCTCTTGTGGACGTGGATGCCCCTTTTCCATTTGGTTTTTTTATGCTACAATTGGTGGGGGAGGCGACCTCTCATGTCTGGGGGAGGCAGTAGATGTCACGTCATCACCCAACGTTTCATAACTCTCGTCGATAGCATTCATGAAGTTACCGGGGATGTCACCTGTCACCTTAATTCCGTCTCCCTTGTTATCTTCCAGGTAAATTTCTGTACGTACAGAGAAGGAGAAAAACCTTGTGCTGTGTTAGGTTAGCATATCACCTGAGTTGTAGATATAATGGAAACTAAAATATTAGCTGAGTTGTAGATCTAAGCTTAACCAGTTAGACTTAATAAAATAGAGTCAATCTTAGCCAATATTAATGTCCAAAATATATGTTAACTGATGTTGTAATAAGATAATATATAGATTATCCGAATAGCAATAAATATTGACAACACTAACAATATTAATGACCCAAAACAAAGGGGGATAACATTAAATAACAATAAATATCAGTGATGACATTTAAGTAAATAAGAACGTGTTAGCCACCCGAAAATGGGTGAGATCTATGGATATTCCTTCTGGGAATGATGAATGATTGATAAGCATTTGAATGTAAGATTGTTCTTGGATCGGGTGGAAAAGTTAGACAAGAATCATAGGAAAAAGGTATGTTCAATATCGAAAGTCAACGCCTTTTCTTACAAGTGAATACCTTATGTCCCCTATAATTTTGTCTCATTCTATTTATAGGGAACATATACCTAAAAACACTAATAGTACAAGTTAAGAAAATATCTACTACAATATTCTCTTTAATGTCTTATCATAAAAACTAGCCGTTAATTTCCTGTGTAAGGCGAATGCTCGGCCTCAACCTTGATCTTCAACGACTCGCCGGCCCCGCCCTTCACCTCTTTAGAGATCATTTCGACCTTGGGCAGGTCTTTATCTAAATCGCACTGGTGACACGTGGCAGCCCATGAAGGCCTTCTTAATGATGTCACGCTTTAATCGTATCAAAGATAACTTTTGACCCATACACCATCGAGTATCCGCTATCTACTTGCCTGACTCTTTTTTATGACATAAAATTTAGATTATGACATTTCTTTTTATATATTATTATATTATTATTGTTGTTGTTGCTGCTGCGATGGTGAGGGACGGACTCACGTGGAGAGGTGAGGGGTCATTGGCACCCTATAGGCTCGGAAAGAACCATGTATATATTACTATATATACGTCGAGGACCCTATAATAATTTAATTGTGCCCCCAGAAAGTACTAGTACATAGAAGTTACTTCGTTTAATTTTTTCTTTTAAGATCTCTCCATCTAAGCTCCAAAACTCATCTTCTCTTTACAATTAGTTCTTTGTATATTCTACACAAAATACTCAAAAACTCTATTGGAGATACATCTTTCTAGACTTTAAAATGTTAATAAAGAGACATAAAAATAATGATTAAAGACAGTAGGAAAGGGGATAAAATATTTCATTAACTAGTTTCATTAGTTAATAATCTTTATCTCTAACCAAAATTTTATTATTATTTCATTTAGAAAAATTAGAGACAACTAAAACCCATCTCCCTTAACGTTTACTTTGGCAAATTAGTAGCAAGTACTCGTTGACTCGGGGACTTCGATGGAGACTTTTTTGGACTGCTTACTGACTTTTATTAGTCATGATTTTGTTTAAGTTTTTCTATGTTTTTGAACATTCTTTGGCCACGAACTCGTAATCACTAAGTTTTTGCACGCCAAATTTTATTGTAACTGATATTATTTTCATATTTACGTTCAAATTCTGGATCCGTCTCTGGTGAGGGTAAACTTCTTTTGCAGTTGAAAAGCTTCAGGTCTTTGGTCTTCCAATCACTTTGGATTTAAATATGCTGTCATCTTCTCGAAGAACTTCCGTTGCATATTAATATATATATATATATATATATATATATATATATATATATATATATATATATATATATATATATATATATATATATATATATATGTTGACTGACTCCTGTGTTTCTATCTGACTCTTAAATATGTAATGCAAATTTGGTCAAATGAGCGTGAAGAGACCATCACTGGCTTAAGAATTTTCCAAGATCAAATTCTAAGAAAGTAGAATTAAGTACTAGTGAATTTCCCTGGAAAGAAAATCGTGTTTTACAATATTCTATTGGATTTAAATTATATACTCTTCTAACATAAAAACCCGAGAGGGGTAGAGAAACTGTTTCCGAAAGACCATCGGCTCAAGAAGACGAAAATAAACAATAAACCAGTGACAACAATAGAAGTTAGAAAAATAACATCAGCATTGTAAGGGACAGAAAATTGATGAAAAGCAATAACAATAACCATTAATAATGTATTGAATTATCAAAAAATGGAAAAATAGTGTAGAAACTACATAAACCACTTACATCCCAAGGCAGAAACACTATCAGCCCAGCTCCGCCCGCGGTACAAAGTAGAAAAACACTCGACTCCCTCCTAACCTACAATTTTATTGTTCGACCTCCACACTTTCCTAGCAAGAGCCATATTCTTGAAAATTTAAAGTCGCGCAATGTCCTGCCTTATCACCTCACCCCCATACTTTTTAAGCCGCTCTCTACCTCTTCTCAGACCTGTCAATGCCCACCACTCACACCTCCTAACCGGGGCATCTGGGCTTCTCCTCTGCACTTGCCCGAACTATCTAAGCTTCCCGCATTTTGTCGGTCATGGGAGCCACGCTCACCTACTCTTGAATATCTTCATTCCTAATCTTATCTTGCCTAGTGTGCCCCCATCCATCTCTAACATCCTCATTTATGCTACTTTCATCTTCTGTATATGAGAATTCTTGGCTGCCCAACACTCCTCCCCATAAAATTGCCGGTCTAACCACCGTTGTATAGAACTTGCCTTTAAGTTTCGGTGGCAATTTCTTGTTGCACAGGATTCCAGATGCTAATCTTCATTTCATCCACCCCACTCCTATACGGTGCGTGACATCCACCTCTACCTTCCCATCCCCTAGATAATTGATCAAAGGTACTTGAAATTTCCTTTCTTGGGGACGACTTATGAGTCAAGCCTCACGTCCATGTCCGCTTCCCCGAACTTGAACTCCGAATATTCTGTCTTAATCCTACTCAATTTGAAACCTTTAGACTCAAGGCTCTGTATCCAAACCTCCAAGCTCTCGATAACGCCGCTCGAATTTCATCATAACTTGTGATATCATATATATTAGTGTATTATTTTTGTTAGGTTGTCGATGTTTATCCAGTTCTTTTTTCCTGTATTTACATAATAAGTAATATAATTGTACAAATATTTCTACACCGAATTAGTTACTCCTTCCGTTTTAATTTATGTGAACCTGTTTGACTGGACACGGAGTTTAAGAAAAAGATGAAGACTTTTGGAATTTGTGATCTTAAACAATTCAAGAAGGGGCTCAGAATATTTGTTTGGTTATAAGAACTTCTCATTAAGGGTAGAATTGTAAGTTTAACAAAATTGTTTCTAAATATAGAAATGTGTCTTTTTTTTTTGAATGAACCAAAAAGAAAATAGGTTCACATAAACTGAAACTGATAGAGTATATTTTAGTTTATACAACTTCTCAGAAGCAATTTCGTTTTCCACATATACCATTCTTGAACTTCACAAAGTAGTAAGCGTCATTATACCAAGTTGTTACGTTATCAATCCGTCATCAAATATTATTTCTTTAATTATATTGTGCACTGCAAAATCCAATGCACACTCATCCGCTTATATATTATATTATACATATCAAGCAAGACCATTTTAGTGGTGTCATTACTCAGTGGACAAGACCTTTTTTTTTTGTACCGATGTATCAATTGACGCGGACGGAGCTTGCTCGCATTATATTGTTGATTAACTATTGAATACAAACTCGTAAATAGATACTATGAATAATTCAGATGCGCTTAAAGTCAATTAAAGTATATCAAACTTGTCACTAGCAAACCTTTGAACGAGTATGCACTGGCTTCAGTTAGCCGTGCGCATTATAAATCCAATTTTAATAATGTACTTATAAAAGTAAAAACTTCACACAATAGCTAACATTTTTTTTGGTTTCTTAACCGATGTTCCATATTCGTATGGAGCCGATTATATTCGAAGTCGGACCAAGAAGACAATAATATATAAAGTACACTGAGCTCGAATTACGTAGTAACTAGTGCATACACCAGAAGTGCGCCAAGGAGCTCTATGGTTGGCCCCTCCACTGTCCCTTTTATTTGTGGACACAATTTCAAATTGAAGAAACGGTTTCAAATATATCAGTCGGTTTTAATTTTACAGCTTTTAATTCAAGCAAATTTCCAACCCTCCCTTCAGATTATTACTACTATTTTTGCTTGCGCGTTCATTTCACCCTGGCGTACTTAATACTAGTCGCAGTAAGCTTATGCTGAGCCTGGACCCAAATTCAAGGTCAAAAAGTAATATAGATAATTAAAAAGAACAATTTATATTATGTTTTTGTTATAAATAAGATTTTATTTATGGTGAATGTCTATATTCTAGAGAGATTATATGGTTTGATATTTTTGGTATCTAAGTCACTCTTTCCCTATAAATAGAATGTTCAATAAGAATGTTCTCTCTCTTTCTCTGCAATATTGTTCTTGTTCTTTTATTGTTTCATAACACGTTATCAGCACGAGACTCTAACCAATTGAGTAGAAGCTTTGAGATTGAGCATAATGATTGTCAATTCTCCATGAACTTTCTTCATGAATAAATTCTGGATTTAAGGTAAGTATTTTACTTTATTTTTCTCTTTTAAATTCTTAAAATTCTATAATTTGATTTTAAATGCAAGCAAAGACAATAAACTTTGATTGCGATGCGAAGGCTCAAGGATGTGAATTGATGCTCTCATCAGGGGGAGTTAATGTGCGTTGCACTCTTTTTCCCTTACAAGATTTTGTCCCACCGGGTTTTCCTTGCAAGGTTTTTAACGAGGCAACCAAAAGGCGCATTTCTAAACATGTGTACTCTTTTTCCTTTTTTAGAATTTTTTTCCCATTGGGTTTATTTTAGTTAAGGTTTTAACGAGACACATTATCTGTTGAATAGACATTCAAGGGGGAGTGTTATAAATAGAATTCTATTTATGGTGAATGTCTATATTCTAGAGAGATTCTAGGGTTTGTTACTTGGTGGTTAAGTCACTCTTTCCCTATAAATAGAGGGGTTTTACCCCATTGTAAATCACCCGAAAATTCAATAAGAATTTTCTCTCTCTCTCTCTTTCTTTGCAATATTGTTCTTGTTCTTTAATTGTTTCATAACAATTTTTAACTTTTCACCAAATATCGTATTTCTCCTGATAAAAAATAATTGAGCATACTCAAATTAAAATCAAGTTAAATTTTAAATACAACAGCCCGTTTTCAATCCGGTATTCCTTGTGAATCCCGAATTGATATACCATGTATCATATTTAAGAGATTTTCTTAGAACTCGTATCAACACATAAAGAAACTGGGAATAACATTACTTAAGTTCCTACAATCTTCTTAACAAAAAAAAAAAACTATAAACGTCCACACGCCAAAGTATAAAAAATATTATGCTTAATATGTTTTACTCATCTTGTTAATATTTGATCCTTTTCACTTTTAAAGGATACGTTTTCGATAATGTAGCGATAAAATTATGAAGACCGATAAATAGGAGTTTGGATGCTTACATGTTTTCTTTAATTTGTAAAGGTAAAAGGTACATAAAGCTATAGTACTTCAACAATTCGAATTATAGAACCAAACATTTTGGTTAAGATGCAACCATTACTCCATTTGAAGGTTAGTATAGGGTGAGAAGTGATTGTAGAAAGATACTATGTACTATCTCCTATAAGAAACCATAAAATTACAAAATAGACTTAAAAGTGGTATTATTAACTCAACACTCACAAAACTGATAGAGTAAAAAATAGCAACTTTAAGGGCAATGATTTTGAAAATTTGAATGTGAGGACGGGAAAAATCTTTCCATTGCCCCTTATTATAAATAGAATATTAAGCAAACAAAATATTTATTTCCTTCTAAACATTATTAAATCAAGACAAAAGAATATGTAACACACTTTTAAATTACATAATTAGTTTAATGTTTAATAAGGGTAGCTGTTTAAGGGAGAGTTGGATGTGAGATGATAATAATCATTAATAGTAGCTATTTAAGTGAGGCTCACATAATCATTCTAATAGAAATATGTACATAGAAATGTGTGGGAATGATAAATTTACGTGGAGTCCATTGATCATAATAGCCTTTAACCTTGCTTAACGTGTAAATTACAAATTAAATAGGGCCTACTGTTGCAGCAAACTCACATGTGTTACTGAGATATTAAGGGTGTGTTTGGTATGACGGAAAATGTTTTCCGTGGAAAATATTTTTCAAGAAAATATTTTCTTGGAAAACAAGTAGTAATCTTATTTATTTACCGGTGTTTCGTACGCAAATTAAGAAAAATATTTTCTCAAGAGTATTCTTAAATAATTTTTATACAATAAACATGAAGCCATAAAAATTCGAACCAACAACCTTCCGAACCCACAAATTTCATAAACTTCTGAACCGCAAAACTTTCGAAACCGCGAAATTTCGAAACACATCACCTCCGAACTCATAGTTTTGAAATTTATAAAATTTTGAACCTGTAAACCGAAATATGAAAAAAGTAAAACAGGGGGAGGCAATGGGGGTGGGTGGGGGTGCAGAGAAAAAAAAAATAGAAATTTAAATATTACAAAAAAAAAAAGTAAAAAAAAAATTGTGCGCGGGAGGTGGTGAGGATGTAGAAAAACGAAAAGCAGAAATTTGAAATTACAAAAAAAAAAAAGTTTTTTGGGGGTGGGTGGGGTAGTAGGGTGGGTGGTGAGGAAAGAAAAACTTTTTTGGAAAGAGGGTATGTGGTGGGATTAGGTGGGTTAAGTGTGGGGTGTGAGGTGAGTTGGCGAGGAGATGAGGGAGGAAGCTTGAGAAGGAGTTTTGGAAAATGTTTTCCCTTCTCTTGATAGGGAAAATATTTTCCTTCATACTAAACATACCCTAAGTGATATGGAAAGTAATTTGACATTAAAAATAAGATGAGGACATAAAAATAATTAAGTGAAAAATTTATATTCTTTTTTTGGAAATATATATGAAAACTACAAAAGTCTTTTGATTCTCCCTTATTATATATAGTAATAAACAACCATCACCATGTTATAAAATATCTTCAATTTCGTACATCAACAACATATACTTTTCGTCCTTGTACAAAAGACGAAAAAGATAAGACAAATACACTCACTTAATCAAATTAACTCATTAATCCTCGGTATAGATATTACCCAATTTTATTTTAAAGGTATGTTGGATAATTTTTCCATTCAGGTGGGATTGGATACAAGTCAACTTTCCGATACAAATTTGTAAATACTTTAATTAATCTAAACTCAATCTGATTAGCTTTTGATCCTTGTTTGGACAAACATGAGGGGTTTTAGTTAGCGTATGGCCATAGATACTGAAATTTATTTTGAAAAATCTGATTTGGGTGAAGTTTGGTTTGAAGATAAAAATGTGTTTGGACATCAGTTTAATATATTTCCCAAATTTATTTGGAAAAACATGAAACATGACTTATACCCACAAGTTCTAAAAACTATCACAAATATTCAAATTTATTTTGGAAAAACATGAAACATGACTTGTATCCACAAGTTCTAAAAACTATCACAAATATCCAACAATACCATTATCACTAACATTCATTATATTATCGCAAATCATAGTCCCGAACATAACATAAATAAATTTGGTACTGAATTATCATTTTTATAATGAACTACATGATACACTATCACATGACTGAGAAGATGAAGCAATATTGTTACAAAATAATAAATGACGGGCTCTTTTATAAATACAAAAAGTTTGAAGCAATTTTTAAAAAATGTACGTAATAGTGATATTTTGGCTCAAAACCAGCTATTGTGCTGCTTTTTAAATTTGGAATTTGAAATTTTATCAAAATGTAGGCAAAATCTATAACTAAATATGTATTTACCAAATAAAAATCAAATTTATTTTGATAAAATCTATAACCAAACGGTCTTTACGATTTTAAATAATCTTGGTTTTGCAAAATAATCTTAGGTGGAAAGTGACAATGAACAAGGAGACTCGAGAGTAAGTACTATATATGGGAAAAAGAAAAGCAAGAAGGAAAAATGAAATAGAAATGTGGGGAATATGTTCCACACCTTGGCCCTACTAATCTAATCTGAAAAGGTAAAGGGAAAAAAAGGGGATAGAGTTTGGTGAAAGTTGCAGAGAGGTATGGAGGTGGTTAAAAGGGTACAGAGTAATAAAAAAGAGAAAACAAGAGAGAGAAAAACCAAAAGAACAAAAAAGAAGCTATTTTGGAGCTCTTGACACGCAGGCATCAGGTGCACTATGCAACAAGTGCCACGTAAACTCAAAAAGAGATATAATTACACTAAAAATAAAAGACAAAGGGTCATAGGAAGTCCGCAAAGTTAAAGAGTACATTAGGTAATATACTATAATTTGTCACGATCCAAAATTTCACCACAGATATTGATGACACTTAATTTCTTAAATTAACTAAGTCGATCATAATAACAATTCAAGCTTTTATTTTCTTTAATTTAATATAAGTATCAAAATTAATAGCGAAAATAATGATACAACCTCCCAAGGCTGGTATACTGGGTCACGAACTCTAATCGAATACATGTACTGATCTCAAAGATCGAATATACAATATTGTTCGAATAAAAGTTGACAGTACAAACAAATAGAAACACTCCATGGGGCTGCGATGATCAAGCAACTCTACCATAAGTACTTGCGATCACATTCTAACTCTGTCCGAGTCCGATATCCAATATCTGGCTCTGCACAAAAATATGCAGAAGTGTAGTATGAGTACATCATAATCGGTACCAAGTAAATATCAAGACTAACCTCGGTGGAGTAGTGACGAGGTACATTCAAGACACTCACTAGTCAATTACCCTGTGCAATACAATATAAAAATAATAGGAAGCCAATAACAGTGATAACAACAATAATCAACTAGTAATATAAACAACAAGGTAACAAGAACACCATAAATATTGCTCAAACGAACACATATACAATCAATTAATCAAGTCCTCAAATATACGTCTTTCAAATGTAAGTACTTCAAGTATAAATCTTTCAAATATAAGTTTTTCAGATAAAAATCTTTAGAATACAAATAAAAATATATTTCGAATATGCTTCCTTCAAATAAATATCTTTCGAATATAATTCTTTCCCATAAAAATCCTTCACTATAATCCTTTCAAATGATATTTTTGAATTTAATTCTTTCAAATAAAAGTCACCTTGTGACATCTGATTTCATAATCGTAAAAAGATGGGTCTTAGCTCACCTTCATATTTTCACGGCATCTCGTGCTCATATTTCTATCATAACCGCACAGACAACTCTCGTGCCAAAAATATCAATATATTGTGATGACCCAAAGGGTCACCTTATGAATTAAGACTTCATTCCAGGCTCATTTACCTTAAAAAGACAAATTTTAATTATCGCGATTTGCGTGCGCAGTCCCGGCGTGAAACTAAAAATCTTTTATGTGGAAATATGAGAAATAATAAATTTTAGGGTTAAAAAAAATTTGATTTTAGTTGACTTTGGTCAACATTTTGAGAAAACAGACCCAGATCCGTGTTCCGACGATCCCGGGAGGTCCCCAGTAAAATATGAGACTTGGGCGAATGCCCGAAATTTAATTTCGAGGTCCCTAACCTTAGAAAATAATTATTGAAGAAAATTATTGTGTTGTTTTTTACAGGAAACAAAAAAATGAATTATTGTGTGAAATCGTTGGTATCGGGCTCGTATTTTGGTTCTGGAGCCCGGTGCAGGTTTGATATGATATTTAAGTACTATCTGTGAAATTTGGTGAGAATCGGATTTGATTTGATGTGATTCGGACGTCCGGTTGAGAAATAGTGAATTTGAAGTGTTCTTGAGAAAATCATGAGTTTTGAGGTTGAATTCATAGTTTTTGATGTTATTTTGATGATTTGATCGCACGATCAAGTCCCTCTGATGTTTTTAGACTTGCGTGCATGTTTGGTTTGGAGCCCTGAGGGCTCGGGTGAGTTTCAGAGAGGCCACAAAGTGTTTAGACTTAGATAATCTCAGTTGTGCATCTGGTGTTTGTCACCAGGTCTCTGATCTCGCAATTGCGAGATCAGACTTTGCAATTGCGAAGTCACCAGACCTGGAAAATGCAACATTTTTGTCGCAAATGCAAAGAAGGCCTGGGAAGGCCAACCATGCAAATGCGAGATTTACTTCGCAAATGCGAAGTATGCCTAGGAAGCCCAGATGTCGCAAATGCAACATATACATTGCAAATCCGAAGTATACCTAGGAAGCCCAGATGTCGTAAATGCGACATATATATCGCAAATGCAAAGGCAATGGAATTTCAAAGGGGTTACAATTGCGAAACCCTGATCGCCATTGCGATAACCGCAGCCTGTTAAGTGAGATTTTAGACCGGATTTTCACCCATTTTTTAATTATCTCAAGCCCTAAACCTCCATAGGTGATTTTTCAAAGCACAAACCTCTCCAAATCATTGGTAAGTGATCTCTAACTAATTTCTTTCAATCCTTAACAACTTTTAACAAGATTTCAACCTAGAACCTAGAGTTTTCATGGTAAAAATTAGGATTTTTGGGTAGAACATAGGAACTTCAAAATTTAGAAATTTAGACCTCGAATTGAGGCCGGATTTCAAAACTAATTGTATATCCGGGCTCAGGAGAGAATGGTAAACGGGTTTCGTTCCGAACCTCGAGTTTAGACCAAGCGGGCCCGAGGTCGATTTTTGTCTTTTGATAGGAACACATAGGAAAACTATGGTTTTTCATTAAAGTTAATTCCTTTGGTAATAATTAATGATATTGAACCAATTGTGATTAGATTCGAGAGGGTTAGAGGCAAATTATAGAGGAAAAGTTGTGCTTGAGCAGTGAATTGCTTGTGAAATTGAGGTAAGTGTTTGGTTTAACCTTGACTTGAGGGAATAGGAATCCCCAACGTAAATGCTATGTGAATTTGCATGTGTGTGGTGTATAGGTGAGGTGACGAGTATCTATGCACCACCAAACTATCTGTTGAACACGATCCCTTCCTTGTTTTCAATTTGTTTGATTCCTGGCCTAATTGTTTTATGATCATTGATGCCTCCATATCTACTTGGTTTCGTCAACTTGTTGTTAAGTATTGTTTCAAGTATTTTGGAAGTGTTGGTTGTTCCCTTGGCTTCATTGTGATACCTAAAAAGGGTGAGCTGGTTGACAATGTTTTACTATATATTCCGGTTGGTTTCAATGTGAAACGATAATTGATGAAGTTTATGAATAGTACAACTTTCTGTTCACAATTGTTGAGACAAAAAAATTGTGAAAGGCTTTGACCTAAATTGTGAAATCTTTTATTAAATAAAGATATGTGACTGTCTGGTGGGAGCGGGTTGCACGCCGCAACAAGGAGCACTAAGGGTGGACAGGTGGGATCGGGTTGCACGCCGCAACAAGAGAAATAAGGATGATATATATTGGGAGGAGCAATAAAGGTGGTCAGGTGGGATCGGGTTGCACGTCGCAACAAAGAGTAATAATGGAGAATATTCATATTTATTTGTTTTGTGATTAATAATTGGTGAAGTTTCTTAATTGTACAGTTTCTGTTTATTTTTGCTGAGACATACATATTGTGAAAGACTCTGATCTAACTTGTGGAACCATCTTATTATAAATAGTGGAATGTAACTGTCTGGTGGGAGCGGGTTGCACGCCGCAACAAAGAGTGATAAGGGTGGACAGGTGGAATCGGGTTGCGCGCCACAACAGGAGAAATAAGGGTGATATATATATTGGGAGGAGCAACAAGGGTGGACAGGTGGGAGCGGGTTGCGCGCCACAACAAGGAGCAATAAGGGAGGACATTTATGTTTTACTGATTTAAACACAAAGATTGGGAAAATTTCTGTTTTACTCTATTGTTTCTCATATTACGCACTTATAGTTATTTTAAAGTGAAATTTGAAAATTTGAAAACTTATTTGAGAATTGGTTATAGCTGAGACCTGGAAAAGGTGGCTGAGTTATTTTATTTATTGCTACAGATTATTGTTTTGATTAGTTTAGAATTTCCTTCTTATTTTATTATACATTATTGACAGGTTATATTATAAATGCCCACCGTAACCTCGTCACTATTTCGTCGAGGTTAGTCTCGGCAGCAGTACATTTAATTTTCCTCAGAGCCATTTAACTTGTGGGACGACTCTCTGTGTTTACATAGTGACGGGATAGATGGTAATTCTCATTTAGTTGAATTCTTGAATAGGGAGATATTTTGCACGAGAAATTATTGTGAAATTAAATATCATTTGGTAGTTGTCGAATTGGTTATTGATATAAAGTTCCTCCAGTAATAGTCTGATCTGACATGACCAAGCTTTATCAGTTTTATCAAGCTTAGTATGTAAAGAATCTCGTATAATCTTTTTTTTTTATAGAAAAAAACATGTTTGTCCATTAAATTTTGCAAGTTTTTGAAAATATTTCGAAAATGAGTTTTTTTTCAAAATCTTCAGAAATATTTGTTTCCTCACTCACAAAACTATAACATTTTTTCAAGTAAAATGCATGTCCAAACATAATTACAAATTCTAAATACATCATTTTTCAACTTAACTCCAAGTACTATTTTTTTCAAAATATTTTTTATGTCTAAATGCCTACTAATATTCTAGCAATAAGCTAATAACGAATATATTCTGCGAATTTCTTGCAGATTGCATGATAATATGCAATGTGGTATTTCTTTTACCAGCCAAAAACTAAGATTCTAGCACGAGTTTAATATTCCTTTTGGAGGAGGTGGTAAGGGAGGACACTTCGGGAATTGTATCTATTGGTTGAAGCTGCGAATGAATTTTGAAACTATCAAGGTACAAACCAAGATAGTTCGACATAGTCTGAATCTCGAGAAGCAAAATGTATCATAAACTGGGACGGAAGTAATATTATTAACACTAGTATTCCCACTTCCTTTTTTCCGGGGGAACCGTTAATACCATTTCTCAAACGGGGCTTGAGCTTGGCTTCCTTTTGTTGCCCAAGTATTTGATATGTATGCACAAAGAATGCTAAAAAGGGATTGAGGTCTCACTTTCTCTGCTGCTTCCTGTCACACATGCTCCCCTTTTGGCTGTTGCAGCACAGCAAGAGCATATGATTTAGGCCGCGATAACATGCTCATGTGAGTATGTTTAGCCCGTACACTTCTCAATGAGCATATTTCTAATGAGCAGAAATAGAGTTTTCAGTATCGCAATAGGTACTTTTTTCCCTCTTCTATGGAGGGAATGAGTGAGGAAAAACTATAAGATTATTCAGCCACAGCGAATACAAGTGAATCCAATGCCTCGATTTCAGGATCTAATGTAGATGACACACAGGATCTATTACGAGAATAACAATTAAGAACAGTCATGTAATGGACGATGGGTTAAAGAATGAATGAATGAAATTAGAGTACACTAGACTATGCTCCCCTACCAAAACTTCAATCGAATACCACAAACATGTGCAACTGCTGCAGCAATAGATAAAATGTATGCATATCCAACCAAGATTGCAAGTGCAGTGAATGGTGAGACAAAGAGGGTATCAATGGACAGGTTAACCAATCCGGTTAGCACGTTAGCCTGCATGATCAAATGATGATTTTGTGACTGATCTGATCATCCAGAGATCAAAGGATGAACAGAAAGCATTATAGAACGACGATATCAGCAATAAATTATTCTCACCAGAAGAAAAGAGCCCAGTAAGTTTCGGTCAAAAACTTCTATCAACGCAGCAACTTTATATCCAGGCACATAATCAGCTAGAGTTAAAACTGCAAAAACCTGAAAAAGAGAAACGTTGAGCCATGCCAAAATCAAAAAAGAAATGAAACATTAAACAGAATCATAATTGCGTTACGAAATTATGCATCATTGCATTCAAGAGAAATTTGCTCAAGTAATCCGGAAGTTCTTCCCAAGAAAGCATGAAAATTAATTAAAGTCTTCCCCTATCCAGAAGTTGAATCTACTTTTGACCAAACTTATTGGAAATGCGTTTGCAACATTTCAATAAAGCAATACTTAGTTTGTATAAGTGTATATTAAGTTCAATCTTAGAAGAAAAATTATAAGTGTCCGAACAGACACTCAAGAATGTGGTCAATCTACCACAAAAAAGTGAAATAGAATTAGCATTTCCAAACAAACAAGAAGTAACCATCTATCCTCAAGTCCTGTGCTCAATGACATCCATTTTGTCGTATTACTTAAAAGACGTCCTTTCACTAAACTGCACAAATGACCCCAAACTAATTAACTTGTTGGAGAAATTTAGAGTTTTGTCTTCCTTACAAGTCACAGTTTGGTCCATGCTATTCTAGTAAGTAGTGATGAAACTCTTTGTGCTTCCTAGTTATTATTTTCACAGAGCTCAAAGCTACTTTTGTTTCTCTATCTCTTATTATCTCTTGGATTTCCACTTTCAATTGACTTATCAAGTTCTGAAATAAGTGATGAGTGATCAACTAATCAATAATCCTTCAATTCCATACTAGTTGGGGGTCAAACATATGATCTATATCCATTCTGATCAGCTAAAATCCTTTAAATCCACTCCTCTATTTGTATCCATTTCATTCCGATACTGGTACATAATTGTCTTTAAAGCAATTAAGAATCTCTAAAAAAAGAGATTCTCTAAATCCTACACTTATTCCGACACTGACATACAAGTTTCTAACCAAATTATAAATATTCCTGACAAGCAACAGATGTAATGTAACTCTAGAAACAACAATTAGTCCAAAGTCCAACCAGCTGGTACAGTCTATATGGATCCTTTACTTCCATTATACCTAAATATATGCACTGATTTCGACAAATCCTGTGAATTGTTTTTGGAACAACTTCCTTTCATGTGATTCTATGTCTACCTTATACTCTTTTAGCACCTTCAATCATCATAGTCCACACCTACAAACCAACTTATTTGAGGTACATAGATCATGATCAAACCATCTACAAATGACATTCTTTCATTTATCCTTTATGTGCTACTTGCACCCTCTGTCAGATGTAATTGTTTTGAATTCAACTACGTATCCATATTAACTTGTGCATTTCTTGAACATTCATCTTGTGGATATATTGCATCCCTGAGACAGTACACCTACTCATGTATAACGTTGGTCCCACAACCAATGTGTAGACTTTGCTTTCACTTTGTTAGGTATCGGGTTCAAGGAAGATCTTTTGTGTAAACCAGGGTCAACAGAAATCTCTTTGTACATATGATATGGATCCTTTGCAAAGGACTTTCATTCGCACTCTATCATATGCTTTTCGTAGTTCACTGCATCTCTAAAAATTTCTATCGATCTTCGCGGTTATCAAACTACCAAGAATAAACTCACTCAGCCACGTTTATGTCCCTAAATCCATGCTCCATCACTCTTTTCGCAAAGTTGTACGGTATAAATCATAAGTTTAATACCACAACCATTCACACATCTTTTTCTCCTTTGTTCTCATATATTAGAACCAATCTACTCTTTCTCCACTCATTTTGCATATTTCTTTCCTTAATATAGCATTGAATTGCTCGGTTAGCCATCACTCTAACTTCACCAAGGTACTTCAAAACCTCTATAAGGATACCAATTGGACCACAAACCTTTCTACCCCTAAATAATCCATGATATACTTTACTTCAACATAAGTTATCTATGAATTTAGCTAAGCTTTCTATCTACCACACGTTTATGAAGATCATTTAAGTCATCCGTGTAATTTGTATTGAGCATTTGATTGAGATAATCTCTCCATCTAGTCTCACTATCTCTGATAAAAACTTGTTGGAAATCGTTCTTAATACACTTGGTCCAAGTTTTTCCCCACTTTGCACTTTATCGTGGCATAAATGATGAGAGAAGGCATCAAGAAACCTATGAATTCTAAGAGACAAAATTCCATCATCCAATAAGAGACAAAACTCAAGATTTTTTGAAGATATAGGCAACAATATCTAGAAGATTAAGATGAATTGTTTGTTTTTGTTTCACTTTTGGTGTAAAGAGGAATTGGCACGGTTAAACATCGTAGAATTCTTGTAATATGAACAAGGGAACTTTTTGTGCTGTTTTTGTGAATTGTAAATCTCTTTTGTGCTAAAGTTACCTTTGTCAGAAAAAAAAAATGAAGCAAACAAAAGGGGAGCCACAGGGAAGAGAGCGTTCCACATTCTAACAATGAAAAAGAAACTTCAATTGCATCTAAATAGATACAATAAAGAATGAATTGATATTTATTGGTGTCAAAGAAACAGACTTGAAGGATGAGAGCAACAAATGGCCCAGAACATTCTTGAAACACACTGCAGAAGAAAAGTCCAGAAATATTTAGTAACAAAGTCAATTTATATGAATCTTACCTGAAGGTTCATAGCCAATACTACAGTAACATATGGCAGGTTGCACTGTTAAAAGAGTTTATTAGTCATCTTGCCATGAGATTACACTGAAAACTAAGATATTTTCTACTGAAAATAAAAAGAGCAATACACTACCATTCTGCGAGAAACCCTCTCCACGTGCATGTCTAGAAAAACTGTCAACAACCTGCAACGTGAAGAGGAGGCAACAAGCTTAGAAATATCAGTAATTATATATCAAGGCAGCAAACATCCAGAGAAGCAGACAAAAAAGATACTCCATAGAGGAAACTCAAACCAGAGTAGAAGACAAAGAATCCAGACTCTAATCCTTGCCCAATCGTTTGTTCTCAACACAGTGTCTCCAGGTTTTCCAAAGAAAAGATAGCTGCCTAGTTGGACGCAAACAAGGTATAACCCCCAATAACCTGATATCAAATGAAATAATCTTCTAAATCAGAATATACAATCATAACGTAAAAAAAAAACAAGGAAATTATGACAAGAAATGCTAAAAATATTATGATAACCAGCTTCAACCCATCTAACGTCGATACTCATATAATGAATTAAACATCACATTTGGTTAAAGACGACTCATTTCAAAAGTGCTTTGAAATGTTTTTCTTAAGCCAAGGATCTATCGGAAACAACCTCTCTACCCCCACAAGGTACGGCTAAGGTCTGCATACCCTCCCCAGATCCCACATGTGGGGATACACTGGTATGTTATTGTTATTTGATTAAAGACGACTCGAGAATACCTTCTGATAAAGGAGATGTGTAACAAATAGAAATAGCTATTGTAATGCTTCATTAACCATGTTTTATTCTTCCTTGAAAAGAAATGCCGTGGTCAGAGTTTTGACATCCTCTAGGAAAGGGTTCCCAAATAAACAATTCTTGCCTTCTGCTGGAAATTTGGGAAAGAAATTCAACTATTGGCACAGGAATAAAAATTTAACCAAAAAAGAATCAAAAGAAATATTTTTCTTCAGAGTGGCAAAAGTGTGTGTGTGTGTTGATCTGGATGTTCATTTGTCTCAAAATCTACAAACTCACCTGACTCCTTTGTATTCGACCATAGGAAACAATTAGCATGTGTGCTAGATTCAACAAAGGAAGAACCATAAAAGAAAATGAATCCCCAGTTCTTACTACAATAAAGTTACATTACATGGACCAACTTGCAAGATGTGAATATGTGATTACTGCTATATTCATTACAGTAATATCCAGAATGTACTGAATTTACCTCTAGGTTAATTTTTTTTATTCTTTGATTTTGTAATCAATTGGAAACAAAATGTTAATTGTTGTTTCTACATTTAGGTACCTTTTCTTCAGTTCTCCCGGCCCAATTCCCGAAACTCACCCAAATAAGTCCACACATTATTCACATAATAATTCCGCTCAAACAAATTAGCATTAGGAAGCAGTTTACACATGTATGCTTACAGTGACCAAAGAAAAACCCCCAGAAAAAAAACTAAACAAAAGCCCCAGGTCTTGTTAGAATAAAGTTACAATTTGCGAATCGCCTTAGTCTGAAAACTACTATGTTAGGAACTTATCATGACGTTTAGTTTGATTTACAAGCATTGCGACCCAAATCTTTAAAAAAAAAAAGACATATATTGGTATCTTTTCTTAACGCCACCTATGTGAGCTAGTCCCAAGTCTAGATAAAGGAAAAATTTGTGATTCCCAGTTAAAACTTAAAGGGGCAACCAGCCAGTCTCTTCTTCAAAGCATTTCCAAATAGACACAAAGAGACCATAAAGCTGAACAAGTGAGTAAGCAAACGCATGGAGAGAGAGAGAGAGAGAGACAGGGAGAGAGGGAGAGAGAAAGAGAGACAGAGAGAGACAGAGAGAGAGAGAGAAAGAGAGAGCGGTCTAATTTCATTTCACAATAATACTTACCAAAAATGCTAAAAATTCCTTCTTTGTTTTGGCTGATGATGTCAGGTCCTCTTTCGCTTGAAAGAAGATACTCATTTAGCCCAAGCAACAAGAAGACCTCATATCCTAAAACGACAAAGAACGTTATAGGCTTACAAAGCATAGGTACCCAAATTTTTGAGATGATGCAACAATACCTAATAGAATAAACCAGCCCAGAATTCCACAATTACTTGGCGAAAGATTAATCATCGATGTCAAAATTGCCACGGCAGCAAGAGTGAAAAAGAAATTCCAGTGCACACCATATTCACCAACGTGAACCTATGATGAGGAAGGGAGTGAGTTCTAATAGCTATAATAAATAGAAAGTGATATAGACTGAAGCAATGCCTACCAAATGCAGATGAAGAAAGGATCATAGTAACTTTGCAGGTAAATTTCATGAGAAGCATCTGTAACCATTAGTACAGACATATGATGCATTTAATTCAATATACAAACAGAATCATATATAGGCAAGTAGTACATCAGAGAGAAAGTTCAAAACTAGAAGACTATGAAGCTTATGGACCCTTCTAAAATTACCATTTTAACAGAACAATATGATGAGAAAAGTTAATGATGATTGCTGTAGCCAAACACAGGAAGATAAGAAAAATATCTTGTGAAATAGAACTGTGAAGCATTAAACCAAAGGTCTCGTTTCTATGAGATGATTGTGGATTTTAATTTTGACATGACTATTGTTCTGGCTTCACGATTCGACGGAAGGGACTACACCATGCAAGTAAAACATTGGGCAATCCTGTTGCCAAATTTGGCAGCACACTAATTAAGGAAGTGACATGTCATTTTTGAGAACATAATGTGCAACTAAAATAAAAGAAATAAAAAAATAAAAACTAGGATAATTACTGGTCATTGCATGCTATCCACATTGCAAAGGATGACGACAACCAAAGGAAGGGGACCACTAGTAAACAACATAATTTCAAAGTTGAGACATTCTCGAAAGCTTCTTTGTAATTTCATGCATGTATCATATAGGGTGGGGTTGGAAACACTTAACTTTCAAGTTATTAACTCACCATTACCACGGGCTGAAATGGCCCAACAAAAAGGAATTAGGATTCCATTTACCTGATAATCCACAGTTGATGTGAAAAAGATTCGAGCAAAGCCCAGAACTATGAGTGGACAAGTTGAAGAAATTGCATTTCTCAAATTCCTGGAAAATGTAAGAGATTATTAAGAAACTGCCAGATTTCTTTATTAAAGGAGTAAAAGAAGAGAATCAATTAGATGCTACAGACCAGAAATTAAATAACAGTTCTAAACTTCTGAATGAAACAACATGATCTGATTGTACTTCCATTATTATTTTTGATGAATCAAGAGAACACATTAAGCATCAAAGGTGACTAGTTGAAAGATGTGTTAAGCACCCCCAAAGAATCAAACGAATCAAATAGGATAATCAATTGGAAATTCATGGAATGAAAAGATCATCTAAGAAAAAACACGACAGCAGTGTACCTAATACAGGGGAATCTGTAGCATACTGTTTCCAGAGCTCAATAAAAAGAAATTACGTAATATTTTTGAATATTTGTAGAGCAAAAACATGTGCTATTTTTGTCGGCACTGCTAAATGAAACCTACTGAAGAACTCTTAACGCATGATTTCAAACCCCGCAGGCCTCACTCAAACTGATTAGACTCAAACCGAAGATGCAACAAATTAAAGGGAAATGCGTATTAAGAGTTAAATGTTGTTGAACAGTATACTTTCAACATCCTTCAGAAATAAAAGCCCTTGATAGAAGCTTGGACATAGCAGACAATTAGCAAACCTAGAAACACATCTATGTCACTGTCCAATTCTAAACTTAAAAATATAATATAATGCAGCAGTAATCTGAAATTATTACAAGAATGAGCCTAGACCAACTTCTTAACAATGTACATAGACCACATATAGGTAGCAGATTGTAGGATTTTTCTTTTGATTCATTCCTTATTTACACTCAATGTTCATGTATTTATATCTTGTACTTCTCGCAATGATATACAAGAGCACTTCCGCCATTACCTTGTCACATTACATTGTATTAGAGCCAAGCTCATTCCCATTTACTATCCAATGTTAGACCCGCATATTATGTTGTCCAGCTCCAATTCGCAGGTTTGGGTGCAAGGGCGTTAAGTGTCCCACAATGATGGAGGAATGGGTTGTTGTCTCCTTACATGGTCTTTAGAAATCCTCATGAGCTAGGTTTTGCGGTTGAGTTAGGCTCAATGTCTTTTTCTTTCCAATAATGAAACTGACAAGCATTCCAGTGGCAACACCATGCCTTCTAATCAATTAAAAATAAAAGAATTCTATTCATCTTATTTTATTCATTCAAGCACCTTATGAATCTGATGACATGCCAAAATGTTAGTGAGTTTTGGACATCAAACATCACATCCAGACCATAATTTTTCTTCTTTTTTTTTTTGTATGGGATGTTAGTGAGGATGACGATGACGAGGTTTTATTGCATTACTTAATTAAAAGAAAAAAAATTCATTAGGCATCCACATTCTTTATTAAGGGCATCATTATTTAGTTACCATTGAAGCTTTCTTGGTGCAAACTTAACTATAGAAATTCGACCAACTTGCGTGATTGAGTGATGCTATTTTCAACTCTTATCAGTTAGCCATAAACTAAGCGTGCAACAAATAAACTAGGGGAAAACCTCGAAGCATAGCAAGGGAAAAATCAGTTCAAGTAACAATTCACTCTGCGCTGTATTTAGTTTTCTTTTGCTTTCCACCAGCTATCTTGACATGGTTCATTTACGGGCACAATTAACTAGCTTGGTTGCTACAGAGATATAGGAGTAATAGCCTTAATACTCTTAAGAGAAACAGGACAAACTATATAGCACCATCAGCAAGAGGTAACATCTCATCAAGTTCATGATAAAAATTCAAATCGAGAATCATCACTTACATTTTTGCAATTCCACGTGCCTGCCGTGAAACCAATGCATTTGCCACAATAAACGAACCTACTCCAATGTCCATCTGGCATAAGAAGGTAAACATAAGGTGCCTAATTTCAGCTCCATTTTACATTACGTAAAAGTTTCATGACAAAGTATTAAGTTGACAATCAGTATGAAGAACTTAAACAGAAACAATGAGTCAGTGATGTTAAACTCAATACTGTAAAACTGATTAAGTAGGAAGAGGCAAAAAATGAAGTGATAACTTGCAAATAAGCCATTTTTGTGAAAAGCTACCTAGGATTCGTTTAAATGTCAATGCCCAAATTGAGACAGAAAGAATCAAAATTTAGAACGGTACGAGTTAACTTGCTATATTTGGAACATCACGAGTGTATACAGAGTAACACTAGCAATGACGTAGAACACTCCTTGTTTATTCTAGAAACAATAGCACCAAATCATCCATTCTGTTCCTTCCAGACAATAGAAATAACCCTTAATCTTACAATGGTTTAACTGTCAAACACAGATTTGCTAAGGATAGCTCAATCCTACTTTCGTAGATTCTTAAAGAAACTTGATGCAAAGAAAATAATAAACTGATGAAATCTAAAACCTAGCTCCAGTTTAGTTAAAAGATCGCTAGAACTGCGTTTTTAAGTCTTACACCTAAGCAAACTGCAGGTTTGGGGTGCTCCGCATCACTCGGGCGGCACTTCAGTGCATGCACGCAAAGGTAAGACAATAGAATCCAGATAGTAGTTTACCAAGCCAGTACCGTAGGTCTCTGTTTTAGCATATCTTCTAGGAAATATGTTGAAGTCAACAGCCAGAATACATACGCATGTCAGAAGATTCTGCAGCAATCATCGCTAAAGACATAAATAGTAACTCCAGAAATGGAAGGTGATTAAAGTAGATGAAAGCATTATGTAAGTAATGATTATTCTGCATACCATAGAAACCCTATATGCAGATATATTTGTCCTGAGAGATCGGACCCCGTCTTCCTGAGAAACAGAAAATCCAGATCTGCATTGAACATTGTTAGTTAAGTAGTCAAATAGGAGTAAATAACACTAACCCTAATACTATGTGTACTAGGAGTAGGACATGTAATATCTGTAGATATAGGGCTCATTGTATCATTGAAAATAACAAGAATATTATTTTTCTCCCGTGTTTTCTCACATGGTATCAGAGCTATTGTGAAAGTTTTATCGTTGTGCATCAATTCCAGCGACTCCGGGAAGAAGAAAATCAATCAACCGGAATTTTTTCCGGCGAACACAGGTCTGCCCCAGTCAAAGGCCCTTTTTATCAGTGTTGTGCAAAATCCAACACCACCACTAGGTAGATCGGCCTCCGGCGACCTACCCCTGAAAAAAATCTCCGGAAACCCTAGCCCCACGCGCCCCCACGCGCCCCCAACTGTTTTCCCTCCGGCGCGCGTGAGCCCCCTTCCGGCCATTTTTTGACCTCGCACCTTGAGGACAGTCTGCTCGGCTGTCCATTCCGAGTCACTTGGAGCTATTTCCGACAGATTCCGACGACTTTGAATTTTTCCGGCGAGCTACAGTGCTTTCCGGCGTTTGCGGCATCTTCCGGCCATTTTTTCGCTGCGCTTCTTCAGGGCAGCCTATCCCCACAGTCATTCCGACCCTATCCGTGCCTTTATTTTTCGATTCCGAGTACTTTGAAAGTTTTCCGGCAACTATAGTCCTTTTCCGGCGGCTACAGTGTTCCCTTCGTCTGTTTCAGGGAATTTTCAATTGGTTCTTTCCATTCTTTGGGTGTAATTTTATATACCTCTCGCCTATTCAAGGATGTCTTTTGGAGTTGATGTT
>ML262309.1:0-13749 GCA_005239495.1 Nicotiana undulata
GTGAGTTGTTAAGCTCCACCTCTTCCTGGAGCTTTCATAGGATGGTTACTTTTGTTGTACAAGCTGGGTGTAGTCGGGGGCTTGTCCCGACAGCGCTTATGACACTCTTAGAGGCTATTGTGGACACATATCCTAGGTTTCTTTTTGTAGTTTTCAGTCTCCAGCCCATAGGCTTGGCATGTATATATATGTGTGTAGGCATGTATATCTTCAGTCGCAGCCTCGTCGGCCAGCTAGTACTTTGTTATTTTGTCTTGTCTACCTTTTTTTATATGGCTTATTGTTATTCAAGTCATGACCTTAATGGTCCGGGCTTAGTATTTCAGATGTTGTGTTGCTCGATTTGTTGGGCCCCTAGTTTAGTTAGCTAGTATGTTTAGTGGATAACTCGATCCAATACAGTATCGAGTGCCAGTCGTGCCTCCCCTAGTTTGGGGCGTGACAAAATACCTGGACACCAGAAAAATAAAAACCAGCAATTCATTTAAGTGCAAAAACATCCCGTGGCCTACCCGAAACTCACCCGAGCCCTCGGGGCTCCAAATAAATCATGCACACAAGTCTAAAAATATCATACGGACTTGCTCGTGCGATAAAATCATGAAAATAACATGTAAATCGATGGATTAAACCTCAAAACTCATCATTTTCGACAAAAACTCTTAAAGTTCATAATTTTTCAACCGGATGTCCGAATCACGTCAAACGAACTCCGTTTTTCACCAAATTTCACAGTTAACCTTTTAATATCATAACAACGTTGTACCGGGCTCCGGAACCAAAATACGGACCCGATACCAATGGTTTTAAATATTATTTCTTTTTTTTAATTCATAAACATTTCAGCAAAACAATTTCTTTCAAAAATTGATTTCTAAGGCTTGGGACCTCGGAATTCATTTCCGGGCATACGCCCGAGTCCGATATTTTACTGCGGACCTCCCGAGATTGTCGGAACACGGATCCGGGTCCATTTACTCAAAAAGTTGACCAACTTTTATCAAATTTAAATTCTAAAAATCACTATTTCTCATATTTTCACATAAAAGCTTTCTTGTTTCACGCCCGGACTGCGCACGCAAATCGAGGTATTTAATTTTTATCTTTTTATGGCTGTTAAGCATGGAACGGAGTCTAATGTTTTTTAAAATGACCCCTTGGGTCATCACAGTATTGAAGTTTCTTATTGAAAGATGCATCTGAAGGTTAAAATGGGATGAAACCAGTGATAAGCATATTTATTCTTACTATTTAAAATAGAATTCATGCTTGAAATGTATATCTCCTCAATATTTATTGATTTGGTATCTTGAATAAGTTATGCGGCTCTTGCATGAGCACAGTAAAATTTTGATTTAATTAAAATTAGATATTAGATTTTATAGGTAGTAAATTACTAAAGTAAGTGTTTAAAGGTTAGAATAATACTAATAATGTTTGGACCTAGAGATTTGCACGAAAACTGACCCAAGGTTAATAAATCAAAAACAGTCATTTTTTCTATAATTGTGTAATTGATATACTAGGTCTAAAAGGCTAAAATGCCTTTCTTCCACAAAGATATTCTTCCATAAACCATGACCTTCACAAAAATCTCAAGCTTATGAATGAAATACTATAAATAGGCTAGAAAAGCTTTAGATATGCTTTAAATATTAGATCATGTGTTCATACCCGAACCTTGGACTAATATGCTTGAATAATAAAAGGATCATATGCGCATTCCCACGTCTCGATACCTTTAAATTTTAAATGATTATGTTTTGACCATGTGTACATTCCGTAACTTGGTTTAACATTCAATTTCAAAGAAGTACCTCGTGTGTGTACCGCATATTGGTGAACACAATCAATAAAAAGTATAAAAATTAATTAAGCGATAATAAATAAGTTATAAATAATATAATACAAGAATAGATAAAAATTGATTTAAGCCTTAAGCGACCGTGCTAGAACCACGGGACTCGAGGGGTGCCGTACACCTTCCCCTCGATCAACAGAATTCCTTACTCAGTCTTCTGTTTTCATAGACCATGAATTAGGAGTCAAATACTCCTTTTGATAAGGGATTCAATAAAAGGTGACTTGGAACACCATAAATTATCCCAAGTGGCTACTCTGAATAAATAAAAAATCCCATTTCGATTATGTCACTTTAATTGGAAAAACTCCCATATCCCTATCCCCTGTAGGGAAAAAGGAGGTGTGACAGCTCTGGCGACTCCACTGGGGATAAGAACCCAGAACTTCTGTTCAGGGTTCAGAATTTAATCTTGTAATGTGATTTATACTTGGCTTTATTAATTTGATGTTATTATTATTTTTTTGGTCCTAATGTGCTAATTGCCGCTTATTTACAGCTTTGATATTATTTGAACTTTATTAAATTGTCTTCTTATGCCTCCCTTCCGAGTCTTCTGAATTTATGGTGCACACGTGCTCGTGGCCCACTTTTCTGTTAGAATTCATACAAACTAGAACGAGGTTGTGGCTCAGTAACTAGGCCGGGTAGACTTTCATGCTCCCGGTACGTTGTTCCCACCTCGGCTCGAGCTGTCCGCTTAGGTAAGCCAGGTCTAAAACACTCCCCCTAGAATTTAAACCTAGAATAACGAAGCCTCATGACGGATCCCTAGTAGGAACGTTTGTTTGCATCATGTGCATTTGACTTTGGGGACTCAACACAGGGGTTGGGTCCGTCTAGGACAGGTGTACCCTAGAATTGCAAGACCATCCTGATGCATCTTATGTGCTACGTGTGCATTATGTTTGATTCAGTTTGTGCATGTTGACCGATTTCTAAAAAAAATATATATACAAAAATAAAAATAAAAATATAAAAATTGAAGGAAAACTAGAAGGGAGAAAACAAGAAAAAGAAAATTTACCCGATCTTTATAAAAAATCTTTATAATTTTTCCAAAAAGATTATTACAAAATAAGCCTAATTTTTTCAAAAAGTGTCATCCTATTCCTGAAACATTTACGAACTACGCGGGTCTGATTCTCGCCGGATGCGAGATACGTAGGCAACCTCCATAGGGTTCGGCCCCATTTTTACAAAACATAACTTTAAAAAAAAAGGGAAATGCGTCTAGTTTATTTATTTATTTTTTCTCTCTCTTAATCAAAAACAAATAAGAAGACCCAGCTTCGGTTAATCCCCAACCGTTTTTGTCGGAATAGCCTTAGAACATCTTCATAATTGTCGAAGGGTTGTTCTCGCAAGAACAGACATGTCTGTCAATTGGGCATCACTTTTACTATCATGTTCATCCCGGCCCTAAAGCTATCTTTGGAAGTACGAAGGGGCCACAATTGCAAAAATAACCACCCTCTCTTTGACTTTTCTTAAAATTGAGTTATATACAAAAGATTGTTTTACAAAAATGAGTGCATTGGTTCTGTCTTTTGAGACTAGTGTCAACCCTAACCTTAACCACCAACAGGTACAAAATGAGCACTTTCCAAAACACACCGTTGACGGTTGTAGATGAGGCTCCACTTCAGCTTCAGATGTGGTGGTATGACTTAGGAGAAGATGGTCAGAAATGGGTCACTAAGTATCTAGGAGCCCTCACAGATATTATGAAAGTTAAACCACACGATGATTTGGTTGAGGCACTAGTGACTTTTTGGGACCCTGTTCACAATGTTTTTCACTTCTCTGATTTTGAGCTTACTCCCACTTTAGAAGAGATAGCTGGATATTCTGGTTTTGGTAGGGATTTGAGAAACCAGAAGCTCATATTCCCGAAGACTCCTTCGGTATACCGATTCTTCGGTCTTCTGAACATCAGTAATCAAATCAGAAAGACCAACGTAGTCAAAGGGTGTTGTTCATTCTACTTATTGTATTCTAGGTTCGGGCAGCCAAATGGGTTTGAAATTCATGAAAAGGGCCTAAGCAACAAGCAGAACAAGGACACAAGGAAGATTCATTGTCGCTTTGCCTTCATAGTGGCCTTTCTAGGAATCATGGTCTTCCCAAACAAAGAGCGGACAATTGTCGTACAGGTCCTCACTACCAAATAACATCACACTATTTCCCCTATCATTCTATCAGACATTTATCGGGCATTGACTTTGTGTAAGTCTCGGGCAAAATTCTTCGAAGGGTGCAATATTTTGTTGCAAATGTGGTTGATTGAACATCTCCGACATCACCCCAAGTTCATGCGGTATGGTCTGAGCAAGGATAATTTCATTAAGAGTTACGAAGAAAGAATAAAAGATTATAACTCTCCAGAAGGGGTGGAAGCCTGGATATCCCACCTAAGATCGTTAAATGCAAGTCAAATTGAGTGGACTTTGTGATGGCTCCCGGTAAGAGAGGTGATACACATTTCGGCCCTAAAGAGTTATTTGTTGTTATTGGGTTTGAGGAGTGTCCAACCATATGCGCCACAGAGAGTCCTAAGACATCTAGGAAGGTACCAAGTGGTGCCTGATGATGAAGATTTGAGTGTGCAAGTGATTGAGCTACACCCTGAAGCCCCACTCCCTGAGGCTTTAATCCAACAAATTTGGAATGGTTGTCGCTACTTGAAAGATGATACCCAATTGCCATATCTTGCGAAAGGTGAGATAGATCCGGGTTATGCTAAGTGGTTTGAGAAGAGATATCGCGTGGATGACGAGCGAGAACCTGATCCCAAAAGACCCATAAAAAGGCCGCATGTTCAAGCCTTTGATGATAAAATCCAAGAACGGTTGGCTTGGGGTGAAAAAGAAAAGGGATACAAAGCAACTATTCATGCCTTAGAAGAAATCCTGAGAAACCTCAATTTTGAGAAAAACTTACTAGCACAAGAAGCGGAAGGTGAAATGAAGATTCTGATCCGTGAGAATGAAGCTTTCTGTGTTCAGCTTCAACAGATGAAGAAAGCCTCTAAAGTGCCAGTGAGAAGTTGGAAAGACCAGTGAACCATAGCCAATCTGAGTGGAAAGGTGCAAGATTATGATTCCATCTTGGCAAAGACTGAAGAGGAGTTGGACAAAGCCAAGGAAACAATCGTATAGTTAAGTGAGAAGGACGAATCAAGTAAGGATCACCAAGTAACAAAATTTGAAGAAGAGAGGGCTCAATTCGATAGAGAGAGAAGGCCCATTGGGTACGTTCAAAAGCTCAGCTCAATGCACAGTTAGAAGAAATGAGAAGGTACAATAGAGAATACCAGCATGCAGATTTTGACAGGGAGAGGGCTCAGGCAAGACTCAAGCAGGCTAGACTTCGGGCTCAGTTGGAGTTAGCTTTAGATCGCGAGGGCCACATAAGGGAGATAACCACCACTCGCCAGCAGCAGTTACAAGATCGAGACCAGAATTTTAAGCACTTTAGAGAGCAAGTCCATGATTTGGCTGTTTATACAGCTCAAAGTTATGTGAACTGCCAAGGGATGGATTACGAGAAGTTTTTAGAGCATGCACCTACTTTTGCCCATCATCTTGCAGCAGAGTTATAGAGGATGTACCGTACATTGGGGGGTCAGCCAGGGTAAGCCCCACCATGAGCAGATGTGCCAGTGGTTGAAAGCAAAGATTGTGGAGTTGAAACATAGTCTAGTTGTTAGTACTTTTCATGTCACAAGTTATGTTTAGTTTGAGTCATTGTTTAGTCTTTTAAATCATTGTCTTTTAATTTTGTCAAAGTCTGTTAAGTCATTTTGATGTAATGTGCCTTCTGTCATTATAATTGTTTCGTTTTGTTAAAAATAAGACCGTTATTGTTTTTCATGAACTACATAATGGTCTGATTCATGCGGCGTCATGATACGTAGGCAATCCCCATCGGATGCGATCATAACCATAATTAATCTGGAAAAAACAGATTTTAGGAATGAATAAATAAATAAAAGAGAAAGAAAAGAGAACACTAAATTCAAGATGAAAACAAACCAAGAAACCAATAAGCCGGGATGAAGCGTGAATGTTTAACCAAAGAATCAGATTCCTTGACCAAAGCTATTTTAGGATGAACATTGGTTACTGATAATCAAGGAAATAATACAGTAAATAAAGAGAATCAAATAATAGACAATGATCTTGAGAAAAGTAAAAGTTGTTATTATTCGAGAATTCAGATGGCCCTTATAGGTTACATTCACCTCCTTTATATAGGGGTTTTCTCATATAACATTTGATCCTTGCAATGATCGCTCATTAATGCCTGATTATTACATTAATGAGGCGTTACAAAAGATAACGGTAACTGTTGTATTGGAGTTAAGTAACGTATAGGTCATTGACTGTTGATTCTCGAATCTGCCCGTAACTTTGTCTAGGTTCGCTGTGACCGTGTCTCTTCTTTGTCATTAAATTTCCCGTGGCTGATGGATTTGAGGGTCTATTGACCGTGCTTCTCTGTTTCGTACCTTTTTATAGAATCATGCCTATCTGTTGTGTTTTCCTTGGTCCACATAGCTAGCTGAGCTGTCAAGAGTTTTCTTACGTGTGAGCCTCTTTTTTACCAATACAGTGAAGCCTGCCAAACTCATTCTAGAAATTAAAATGGAATTAGGTGCATGACATATAATGTGTGATAAATATCTGCAAAATGCCTAACTCTAACACGTTTGTTGTTTGTCATCTAAAATATATAGTTAAACAGAGGTGGTTGATTTGTGGTTTAAACTGGCGACTCACCCTTACAACACGAGATCAAAAGGAATAAGTAGAATGGCAAACAACAGTGAGAATGAGTCAGATAATGATGATGTCCATGGACAATTGGTCGAACAAGGTTTGGGACTGGTTGAAGAAGTAAGAGTGTTGAAGAAACAATTGGCAGAGATGTACCAAGCTTGGGAGAATGGACAGGCACCGCCTCCACTACCCATAGGGTCTTCGGATAATCTTCATAATGTGTAAGTTGCAAATCAAGTGCCCATCTCCCTAACAAGTAACCCGTTGTACCAACCTGGACTCAGCCCAAGCATTAACCTTCCCACTATCCCCAGTACCTCCATTCCACGTCCTCCAACCGCACCCCTCAGAAATGACCCACATACTGTACACATTGTCCCTACTTCCACCGTTCCTCAACGAGCTCTTGCTCAAAAGTCCAACAATGATCCGCAACTAAATGCTCATGATGCTCAACATTACTCTCTAAAACTGGCTTTCAAGGTTCCAGATTCATACAAGCATACTCCTCAGAACATGTTCCCATTTGAGATCGAAAAGCCTGACAAGAATATGGAACAAGAGGAAATGACTAGAAAAATGAAGAGCTTGGAACAAACCATGAGAAACATACAGGGTTTGGGAGGCCACAAGAATGTTTCGTTTAACTATCTATGCATGTTCCCCCATGTCCATTTTCCACCCGATTCAAGACCCCCAAGTTTTACAAGTATGACGGGAATGGTGGTCCCATTGCCCATTTGAAGTGGTATTGTAACCAATTAAGGGGAGCAGAAGGCAAAGAAGAATTACTTATGGCTTATTTTGGGGAAAGTTTGACAGGAATTGCTTCCGAGTGGTTCATAGATCAAGACATATATCACTAGCACGTTTGGAACGACATGGCTCAAGATTTTGTCCAACAGTTTCAGTACAATATTGATATAGTTCCAGACCGTTCCTATCTCGTCAACATAAAGAAAAAACCAACAGAAAGCTTTAGAGAATATGCAATCAAATGGAGAGAGCAAGCTGCTAGGGTCAAACCACCAACGAAAGAGGCAGAAATGATTGACTATTTTCTCCAAGCTCAGGATCCTGATTACCTCTATTACATGTTAGCCTCCATTGGTAAACCTTTCGCTAAGGCGATTAAGATAGGTGAAATAGTTGAGAATGGCATGAAATCGGGTAAAATTGTGAGTCAGGAAGCCCTTAAGGAGACCACGCAAGCAATTCAAAGCGGGTCAGGCAATTTCAGAAATCGGAAAAAGAAAGAGGAAGGATCCATGATGGCATCTGGGTTCGGGGAAGTTCAAAGAGGAATAGTTCCTTTTTATGTGCAATTCCAACAAGGACAATCCAATTCTCCTCAACATTACTATCCACCTCAGGCTCCCCGGTACTCATTTCCCCTACAATAATACACAGTGTTTAATGCTTAGGGTTATGCTAGGCCTCCCAATCACCAGCAATGGCGGGCACCGATTTCACAAGGCTCCCGTCAACTTCGCCTGAATTTTCAGGCATCATATAATCCTCGTCCCCGACAAGGATATGTGAGAGAGGAGGATCCAAAGAAAGAGATCACCCCAATTGGAGAATCATATACAAGCTTATTTCGAAAGTTGATGCAATTGAAGTTGATTGAACCTGTCATGCCGCGTTATGTGAATCCAAATTCAAAAGGTTTTGACTCAAATGCAAGATGTGAGTATCACTCAAACACCCAAGGTCATAGTACCGAAAATTGTTGGACATTAAAGAAAGCCATTGAAAATTTGATTGAAGCAAAGTCAATTGTGGTAACAAACAATAAGGATACTCCTAATATCACAAACAATCCACTCCCAACTCATGATAATACATATTTTATTGGGATGATTTGTGATGATCGGGATTATAAGCAGTCTGGAAAGATAGAGATGGTTATTGGAACCATAGGGAAAGAGCCAAAAGTGATAATAAGCCCGCCGCAATTGGCATCGTTGATTGTGAAAGGTGCGAGTTCTAGTTCAAACCTATGTTCTGGAAAAATGGTTCTCTATGTCCCTAAAAGCACAAAAAAGGTTGAGGTTCAATTGGGTGGGCCAAGACTTTACATCCCTGGCGGCATTCAAAAGATTGTTCCAAATAATGGTTTGAGAAATATAACAGAGCCAGTTGTGATCAGACTTGTTACACAACTCCCAGTGACAAACACAAAAGTTATTCCCTGGAATTATAACAAGATTGTCATGACATACAAAGGAAAAGAGATAGTGGAAGAAACAAATGAAATGGGGGGCTTGACCCGCTCTAGAAGATGCTACTCATCAGAGGAATTGAGAAAAGCTAAGCAAGCCAAGGAAAGTAACTTTCCAGTGAAAGAACTAGTTGCAGAAAAAGAAGCGGAGGAATCCCTTAAGAAGATGAAAATGCAAGACTACTCAATCATTGACCAACTAAGGAAAACCCCTGCTCAGATATCTTTGTTATCTCTGCTTTTGCACTCAGAAGAACATCGCCGTGTGTTGATTAAAACTTTGAACGAGGCATATGTCTCAGAAAATACAACGGTGAATCAACTAGAAAAAATGGTTGAAAGATTCTTTGAAGTGAATAAGATTTCTATTAGCGATAATGATTTTCCTGAGGAAGGAGCTGGGCACAATAAAGCTTTGCATCTTATGGTCAAGTGTGAAGGGCATTACGTAAAAGGAGTCATGATTGACGGAGGCTCAAGTGTAGATGTATGCCCTCTTTCTACTCTACATCACATGAACATTGACACTAACAGCATTCGAACTAGTAGTGTCAGCATCAGATCTTTTGATGGTTCACAAAGAGACACCATTGGGGAGATCGAACTCACCATGACAATCGGCCTGGTTGATTTCAACATTGTCTTTCAAGTGTTGGATATGAAAACTTCCTATAATTTTCTTCTAGGAAGGCCGTGGATCCATATGTCCAGAGGTATACCATCCACCCAACATCAAATGGTCAAATTCGAGTATGACAGGCAAGAAATTGTTGTTCATGGAGAGGACGACTCATCCGTCTATAATGACCCGTCCGTTCCATGTATCGAGGCCAAGGAAGGATGTGAATCCCTCATATATCAAGCATTTGAGGTGATTGAGATGGACCGAGTGGAAGAAGGAAAACCAATTCTACATTCCCATCTTTCAGCCACAT
The DNA here is from genome assembly GCA_005239495.1 of Nicotiana undulata. Lineage (NCBI taxonomy): Eukaryota > Viridiplantae > Streptophyta > Magnoliopsida > Solanales > Solanaceae > Nicotiana > Nicotiana undulata. The sequence continues at coordinate 9,805 of ML262309.1, forward strand.
CTATGATGGTAGCTTCGCTGATGTTGAGGAATGACTATGAACAAGGAAAAGGATTAGGATCCTCTCTGCAGGGAATTGTGAACCCCATTGCTCCCTTTTCAAAGAAAGATACCTTTGGCTTGGGTTTTAAACCAACATCAGCTGACAAAAATAGAGCCAAGACCCGCAAAAAGAATGGTTGGAATTTGTCCAAACCAATCACTCACATCGCCTACTCTTTTGTCAAGCCAGATTTTGAAGAAGTCCAAAATCTTTCTACTCAGGATGATATTGATGAAGTCTTCCAGGGTCTCAAGGAGATGTTCTATGAGATCAATTTTGTTCAAGTTGGAGAGGGCCTTAGCCGTGCAAGTGTTCAGCTGATTGGTCCAAATACCTCGCTCAACAACTGGGAAGCAACTCCTCTTCCCATCAGGAAGAAGTCTTGGTAGTCTGTTTTGTTGCTTGTTTTGTATTTGGCTTATTTTAAGGTTTGTAATACAGATATTTTAGTTTAATTGCTTTGATTTGATGTTAATCCTTCTATCCTTTCAAATTCAATGAAATGAAGTTCAAGTTTCATAGTAAAATTTTGTCTTTTCATTTCCCTAATTTTTGTTAATTTCTTATCATTTTCAGTTTTGTTAATGTTGGCTTTAAAAACATGACATGCACGCGAAATTCATGCCCAGGTCTTAAAAATATATCTAATCTCGAAGTAATGAATCAAGAAGTTGAGTATGATGAAGATGAGGCTTTAAAGGAAATAAAAAGGGAATTGGATCAATTTGAGAATAAGCGTAAGCCTAACTTAAATGAAACTGAGGCAATTAACCTGGGAAGTCCTGAAGAAACTAGAGAAACAAAAAAAAAGCATTCATACTGAACAAAAGATGAGAGATGCCATAATTCAAGTTTTGTTCGAGTATAGTGATGTATTTGCTTGGTCGTATGATGACATGCCGGGTTTGAGCGCCGATTTAGTAGTTCATAAGCTTCCAACATATCCTAATTTTCTACCAATCCAGCAAAAACAAAGGGATTTACCACGTGGTTAGCAAATGTTGTGCCAGTGCCAAAGAAGGATGGGAAAATCAGAGTTTGTGTTGACTATAGGGATTTAAACAAAGCAAGTCCAAAAGACAACTTTCCCTTACCCAACAATCATATCCTTGTTGACAATTGGGCTAAACATGAGATCCAATCTTTTGTGGATTGTTATGCCGGGCATCACCAAATTCTGATGGATGAAGAAGACGCAGGAAAGACCGCCTTCACAACTCCATGGGGAACATATTGTTATAGAATCATGTTATTCGGTTTGAAGAATGCAGGGGCAACTTACATAAGGGCCATGACTACCATATTTCATGACCTGATGCACAAAGAGATTGAAGTGTACGTTGATGATGTGATCATTAAGTCCAGAACATAAGATGACCACGTGCAAGACTTGAAAAAGTTCTTTGAAAGGCTACGAAGGTACAATCTCAAACTCAATCCAGCCAAATGTGCATTTGGAGTTCCTTCTGGGAAGCTTTTGGGTTTTATAGTTAGTCGAAGAGGCATTGAGTTGGATCCCTCAAAGATAAAGACCATTTGAGAGCTTCCTCCCCCAAAGAATAAAAAAGAAGCCATGAGTTTATTCGGGAGGTTGAACTACATCAGTAGGTTCATCGCGCAGCTTACAACCACATGTGATCCTATTTTCAAGTTGTTGAAAAAGAACGCTACTATCAAGTGGACAGATGAGTGCCAAGAAGTTTTTGATAAGATCAAATAATATTTTTCAAATCCCCCTGTTTTGGTCCCCCCGGAACCTGGTAGGCCTCTATTTTTTTATCTGTCAGTAATGGATAGTTCTTTTGGTTGTGTCCTGGGTCAACATGATGCCACAGGCAAAAAGGAACAAGCAATATATTATTTGAGCAAAACGTTCATCACTTATGAGGCTAATTACACTCTTTTGGAAAGAACATGTTGCGCCTTAACTTAGGTCGCCCAGAAGCTTAGGCATTATCTTTTGGCCTATACAACTTACCTCATATCCCGAATGGATCCCCTGAAGTACATCTTTCAGAAACCAAAGCCAACAGGCAGATTGGCAAAGTGGAAAATCTTGCTCACAAAGTTTGATATTGTTTATGTCACTCGTACAACCATGAAGGCACAAGCTTTGGCTGATCATTTGGCAGAAAACCCGGTTGATGATGAGTATGAATCTTTGAACACATACTTCCCAGATGAAGAGGTTAATTTAGTTGAAGAAGCAGTCCAAGATGACAGTCAAGTTTGGAAACTATACTTTGATGGGGCGGTCAACATCAAAGGCGTACGATTGGGGCAGTTCTTGTATCACCTACAAGGCAACATTACCCTGCCACGGCGCGACTTCATTTTTTCTGTACAAATAACATGGCAGAATATGAAGCTTGCATCATGGGTCTGAACAAGGCAATAAATCTAAATGTGCACGAACTGTTGGTGATGGGAGATTCAGATTTGCTTATTCGGCAGGCTCAAGGTGATTGTGAGACTCGAGATATCAAGCTCATTCCATATAGACAATGTGTGGAAGATCTTAGCAAAAGGTTCAACTCCATCGAGTTCAGGTACATTCCCACAATGAATTAGCTGATGCCTTGGCCACCCTAGCCTCAATGCTTCCATGTCCGGGTAATACTCACATTGACCCATTGGAAATTCAAATTCGGGATCAACATGGTTATTGCAATACAATTGAAGCAGAACTAGATGGTGAACCATGGTACCGTGATATAAAACAGTATCTGAAAACAAGAGAATATCTGGAACATGCTAATAGGGATCAAAAGAGGACTATTAGGCGACTCTCTAATGGTTTCTTTTTGAGTGGGGAAATCTATACAGAAGAACTCCAGATTTGAATTTGTTGAGATGTGTGGATTCCAAAGAAGCTGAAATGATTATGAATGAGGTACATTCAAGAGTTTGTGGTCCGCACATGAATGGATTTGTTCTAGCAAAGAAAATCCTTCGGGAAGGATATTATTGGCTTACTATGGAACGAGATTGTTTTTGTTTTGTTCGCAAGTGCCACCAGTGTTAGATTCACAGTGATTTGATTCACTCACCTCCTTCAGAGTTATATCCTATGTCAGCGCCTTGGCCTTTTGTTGCTTGGGGAATGGACGTCATTGGCCCAATCGAGCCAAAAGCTTCAAATGGGCACATATTCATCTTGGTCGCAATTGATTACTTCACCAAATGGGTGGAAGCTATTACATTGAAAGGGGTTACCAACAAAGCAGTAGTAGACTTTCTCCACTCCAACATAATATGTCGTTTCGGGATTCCAAAAACCATTATCACAGATAATGCTGCCAATTTGAATAGTCATCTAATGAAGGAGGTATGCGAACAATTTAAAATTGAGCATCGCAATTCTACTCCTTACCGGCCCAAAGCTAATGTGTCACGACCCAAAATATTCTTACTCAGGTCGTGATGGCGCCCAACAACGGGGTTAGGGAAGCCAACATAAATTTCACTAAGTGTTCCTTTTTATTTTGTTAAATAGTTCACCATTTACCGAATTTTAACAAGTTAAAACATGATATCGAAAAATAATAACCCAGTGGTAGATAAAATAGCCATAAAGAAGCATGAGCCAATATACAAGCATATATATATATATATATATATATATATATATATATATATACATCCCAAAATCCCAAAATAACCACTACGTGTGTGCGCCAGGAACTAGTGTCACGAGTGTCACTGGCATACTAACAGGATAACCAAAAGATAGAATATACAATCCCACTGTCTGAATAAATACACGGGAAGCAAAAGTAAATGAAACTCCATGGTGCTACTAGGGATCGTCAGAAGAAGCAGCTCACCGTGAAGTCAGGTTCACTACGGTCAATATCTAGCTTCGGTCTGATAACCAGATGCACCAGCCTCAGAACCTGTACA
>ML262309.1:13756-29587 GCA_005239495.1 Nicotiana undulata
TATATATATATACATCCCAAAATCCCAAAATAACCACTACGTGTGTGCCAGGAACTAGTGTCACGAATATCACGGGCAATCTAACTGAATGCATACTAGAAACAAATATATACATATACAATCCCACTGTCTGAAATAGTAGACGGGAATTTAAGCAAAAGAAAACTCCAAGGCGCTGCTGAGGATCGTCAGGAGAAGCAGCTCACCATGAAGTCAGGTCCTGCTATAGTCAATATCTAGCTCCGGTCTGATAACCAGATGCACCGGCCTTAGAACCTGTACAATTAAGTACAGAAGTGCAGCATGAGTACATAAATAAATATGTACCCAGTGAGTATCCCGTCTAATATCGAAGAAGTAATGACGAGAGGTCGACTCGTTACTCACTAAGGTCCAACAGTAATAATATAAAACAGGATATAACGAAATGCGGTAGACATGGAAGCCAGTAAGCAGCGGATACATTTCAAGTACTAAAATCCATGAAAACTACCAAAGGTAAGCAACAATGTATACTTTCCTCTTTCCCAAGTATCTGTCGAGCCAATATCAATGAAGAAGTACCAAATAATCATGCGCACACAAGGAACAGACAACCGGACTGAACCATAAATGACCATATCTTTCAATCCATCGTGGCGTACGGCCCGCTCCCATACGTATTACAAGTACCTACCAAATCCGCCGTGGCGTGCGACCCGATCCCATATATATGCAATTACCTCTCAACTTCCGTTGTGGCGTACAGCCCGATCCCATATATGTACAATTACCTTCCAAATTCGTCGTGGCGTACGGCCCGCTCCCATATGTATAAATACGTTCCAAATCCGCCGTGGCATACGGCACGCTCCCATATATGTACAAATACTTTTCAAGTCAAATATCACGAAATATTAGAGAAAACACTACTACGCACAAAAGGTATTTATATCATGTAGATCAATTACAAGGAAGAATATAAGGCATGATTGAGCCTAACTACCCGAACATAGCAATAATAGCCGCCACGTACAGACTCTCGTCACTTGGTGCGTACGTAGCCCCCAACAAGTACACATAGAATTTAAATCACCTAGGGGGACAATTCCCTCTTACAAGGTTAGAAAGGAGACTCACCTCGTGTCGAAACTACCCCTCGGACCAAGGATGCGGCCGAAACTCTGAACTCTACGCCCGAGGACTCGTAACTAGCCAAATATGGTACAATTATATTAATTCAAGCTCAAAATAGGGGAAATTATCCTATTTATCCAATAATTCAATATTCTTGAAGAATTCCCAAAATTCAACCCTGGGCCCGCACGTTCAATTTCCGAAAATTCTCGAAGGAATCAATTACCCGAAGCCTAAGGGTCGTTAGTATAAGATTTCTACTTGAACTCACAACAATAAACGGACAATTCACCAATTTTCCTCAAGAACCCTAAGTAATACCCAATTCTTGATTTTTAATGACTTAGTAGGGGAAATTAACTAGTGATTCATGTTTGAAACTAGAATTAGTGAAGGATTACTTACCTCTTTAATGGCTAGGTCGTGGTGTGCCTTCCCAAGCTCTCAAATGGAGGAAGAAAATTAAAGAAGAAGGTGAAATCCCATATTTTAGAAAATATATACTGCCTGGCCTACAGAGATTCCGCACCTGCGGTCCCGCGCCTGTGAGCTAGGGCTCGCACCTGCGGATCTGGGCGAGTGGGACTGGGGTCGCACCTGCGGAGGGAATTCCGCACCAGCAGTTCCGCTCCTGCGGACTTTTGTCCGCACCTACGAGAAAAGGGGACCCCAGGGGTTTCCGCACCTGCGAGCCTAGGACCGCATGAGCAGTCCCGCACCTGCGACCAGCAACCACACCTGCGGTCACACTAGCAACAGGTGCACGAGCAGCTGCTTTGGCTGGTGTTTGGCCTCGTGGGGTGCCTTGGAGGCACCTGGGCTCAACCGATCCCTCGTCCAAATATACCAACAAGTCCCAAATGATAATATGGACTCGCTCGAGCCTTCGGAACACTCAAAACAATGCTAAAACTCAAAATCACCTACCAAAAACCCCTATAATAAAAACTTAAGAACTTCAAGTTCTTGGATTCTATAACAAGGCGCCGGACCGACCTATACTACTCGGAATGACACCAAATTTTGCAAGCAAGTCATAAATGACATAACAGAACTATTCCCGGTCTCGAAATTCCATTCGGACCTCGATAACATAAAAACACATTCCAAACCAAATTTCAAACTTAAGGAAATCCTTATTTCTATATTGGGCGCCGAAACGCTCCTGGGACATCGAAAACCCATTCCAAACATACGCCCCAGTCTGAAATCATCATACAAAGCTACTGGAACTGTCAGAAATCGATTCCGAGGTCGTTTACTGAAAATGTTGACCGAAGTCAAACTTGGCCCAAAAGGCCAACCTTAAGGAACCAAGTGTTCCTATAGCACTCTAAACACTTCCAAATCCCGAACCACCCGTCCCCGCAAGTCATAAATCATAATAAGCCGCTACTGGAAGTATCATTTAGGGGAACGGGGTCCTAATATGCAAAATGATCGGTCGGGTCGTTACATTCTCCCCCTCTTAAACAAATGTTCGTCCTTGAACGGGTCTAAAATCGTACCTGAAGTGCTGAAAAGGTGTGGATATCTGCTCCGCATGTCCTCCTCGGACTCCAAAGTCGCCTCCTGAACTGATTGACTCCTCCTCTGGACCTTTACGGAAGAAATTCTCTGATCTTAACTGGCAATCCTGCCTATGAATAATGGCAATTGGCTCCTCCTCGTAGCCCAACTTCTCATCTAACTGAATAGTGCTGAGATCAACCACGTGAGAAAAGTCGGCTTGATACCTCCGAAGCATGGATACATGAAAGACCGGATGAACTCCTGATAAACTGGGAGGTAAAGCTAGCTCATAAGCAACCTCTCTGATCCGCCTCAACACCTCAAAAGGACCTATAAACCTTGGGCTCAACTTGCCCTTCCTCCCGAATCTCATAATGCCATTCATCGGCGAAACCTTCAGCAGAACCTTATCTCCCTCCATAAATGACACATCACGTGCCCTCTGATCCGCGTAACTCTTCTGTCTGGACTGTGCTGTGCGGAGCCTATCCTGAATCAGCTTCACCTTCTCCAAGGCATCTCTCACCAGGTCCGTGTCGTATAACTTAGCCTCTCCAGACTCAAACCACCCAATAGGATAACGACACCACCGGCCATACAAAGCCTCGAATGGAGCCATCTCGATGCTGGACTGATAACTATTATTGTACGCAAACTCCGCCAAAGGCAAGAACTGGTCCCACTGACCCCCAAAGTCAATCACACAAGCCCTGAGCATGTCCTCCAGTATCTGAACTGTACGCTCAAACTGGCCATCAATCTGAGGGTGAAATGCTGAACTGAGATCTATCTGAGTGCCCATCTCACTGTGCAAAGCTCTCAAGAAGTGCGAGGTGAACTGAGGACCTCGATCTGATATAATGGACACCGACACCCCATGCAACCGGACTATCTCACGAATGTAGATCTGGGCTAGCCTCTCAGAAGTATATGTAGTAGCCACATGAATGAAATGTGCCGATTTGGTCAGTCTATCCACAGTGACCCAAAACGCGTCCACCTTACGCAAAGTCTGAGGCAACCCAACCACGAAGTCCATGGTGATGTGCTCCCACTTCCACTCCGGAATGGGCATCTGCTGAAGTAGGCCTCCTGGCCTCTGATGCTCGTACTTAACCTGCTGGCAATTCAGACACCTGGTCACATACTGTACAATGTCTTTCTTCATCCGCCTCCACCAGAAATGTTGCTTCAAATCACGATACATCTTTGCCGCACCAGGGTGAATAGAATACCGAGAACTATGTGCCTCTGCTAGAATCCTCTCCCTCAGGCCATCAACATTAGGACACATACACGACCCTGAAGTCTCAGAACACCATCCTCGCCCAAAGTAACCTCCTTGACCCTACCCTGGACCACTGACTCCCGAAGCTCTGTTAAGCATGGGTCATCAAACTGCCGAGCCCTAATCTCCCCCAATAACGAAGACTGGGCAACCACACACGCAAGAACTCGACGAGGCTCCTAAAGATCTAACCTCACTAAGCGATTAGCCAAAGACTGGATGTCCAAGGCTAGAGGTCTCTCCTTTGCTGCAATGAAAGCCAAGCTACCCATACTCACAGCCTTCCGGCTCAAGGCATCTGCTACCACATTAGCCTTTCCCGGATGATAGAGAATGGTGATATCATAGTCCTTCAACAACTCAAGCCATCTACGTTGCCTCAAATTAAGATCCCTCTGCTTGAATAAGTGCTGCAAACTGCGGTGGTTTGTATAAACCTCACAAGACACACCATACATGTAGTGCCTCCAAATCTTCAAAGCATGAACGATCGCTGCCAACTCTAAGTCGTGCACCGGTTAATTCTTCTCATGAATCTTCAGCTGACGTGAAGCATAATCAATAACTCTCCCATCCTGCATCAACACACATCCAAACCCGACGCGTGAAGCGTCGCAATACACAATGTACATCCCAGAATCGGAAGGCAATGTCAGAACTGGTGCTGAAGTCAATGCTGACTTGAGCTTCTGAAAGCTCGCCTCTCACTCGTCGGACCACTGAAACGAGGCATTCTTCTGAGTCAATCTGGTCAATGGTGCTTCAGTAGAAGAGAATCCCTCCACAAATCGACAATAATAGCTTGCCAGGCCCAAAAGGCTCCTGATCTCTGTAGCTGAAGTAGGACGCGGCCAGCTCTGAACTGCCTCAATCTTCTGAGGATCAACTTTGATACCCTCTCTGGATACCACATGCCCCAGAAATGCCACAGACTCTAACCAGAACTCACACTTGGAGAACTTAGCATATAGCTTCTACTCTCGCAAGGTCTGAAGCACAACTCTCAAATTCTGCTCGTGCTCACCCAGGCTCCGCAAGTAAACCAAGATGTCGTCAATGAAGACAATGACAAAAGAATCAATATACGGCGTGGACACCTTATTCATCAAGTCCATAAATGTTGTTGGGGCATTAGTCAAGACAAAGGACATCACCAGGAACTAATAATGGCCATATCTGGTACGAAATGCAATCTTAGGAATGTCTGAAGCCCAATCTTCAGTTGATGATAACCTGATCTCAAATCAATCTTAGAAAACACACGAGCACCCTGCAACTGGTCAAACAAATCATCGATGCACGGCAGAGGATACTTGTTCTTAATGCTCACCTTATTCAACTGGCGGTAATCAATACACATCCGCATAGACCCATCTTTCTTATTCACAAACAGAATCGGAGCATCCCATGGCGATACACTCAGCCTGATGAACCCCTTGGCCAATAACTCCTCAAGCTGCTCCTTCAGCTCTTTAGGAGCCATACGATACGGAGGAATGGAAATAGGCTGCGTATCTGGAGCTAAATCAATGCAGAAACTGATGTCCCGATCTGGAGGCATGCCTGGAAAGTCTGAAGGAAATACATCGGCAAACTCTCGAACAACTGGCACTGAATCAATAGTCGGGGACTCGGCGGTGGTGTCCCGCACATAAGCAAGGTAAGCCAAGAAACCCTTCTCGACCATATGTAGAGCCTTCATGAATGAAATAACCCGGCTGGTTGCACTAATCGAAAAACCCCTCCACTCCAGTCTAGGCGACTCGGGCATGGCTAGAGTAACTGTCTTGGCATGGCAATCAAGCACGGCATGATAAGGCGAAAGCCAGTCCATGCCTAGAATAACCTCAAAACCAACCATATCGAGCAATAAAAGGTCAGCTCTGGTCTCAAACCCACAGAATGTGATCACACAAGACCGATAGACCCAGTCCACCACCATAGAGTCGCCCACAGGAGTGGACACATATAAAGGAAAACCCAAGGACTCGCGAGGAACATCCAGAAAATGAGCAAATAGTACTGAAACATATGAATACGTGGATCCTTGATCAAATAGTACTGAAGTCTCCCTACCATATATTGAGATAATACCTGTGATCACGGTGTCTGAGGCCACTGCATCTGATCTGGCTGGAATGGCATAAAATATGGCTATATCACCTGAAGACTAAGCTCCCCCCAGAGTGAACCGGAGTTGACCGACCCTCTCCTGACTGGCCTCCCCCTCTCGGACGACCCCTGCCGACCTGTCCTCCACCTTTAGGTGGCCGGACTGCTAGTGCTGAACCCATGGGCTGATAACCCTGCTGCACTGCCTTGACCCGAAGCCTGGGACAATACCTCTTTATATGACCTAACTCCCCACACCCATAACAAACCCCGGGTATCATAGCCTGTTGCCCCGAAGAAGAGGCATCTTGAATGGATAGAGAGCGAGTGCGAACCCTCTGGCATAGTACTGAAATACGAACTGGAGGATCTCTGGTGACTGGAGTAACCACTGGGTGAACTCTGGATGGATGGAGGACGGTAGGAACGCTCTGGCATGGCGCTGAACTGAGGCCTCACTAAGCCACCTCGAGGAGGTAATAGAGGTGCTGAATTTGGAGGCCTGCTGGGCCGACTACCTCCGAACTGACCTCTGCTCCTGGCTGGAGCATCCCTTAAATATTCTGAGAACCTGGCCCTCTTGTCCTACTGACCTTGCTCCTCGACCAGTAACCCTCGATCCTACGAGCAATCTCCACTACGAGCTGATAAGGAGTACCCATCTCCACCTCTCGAGCCATGGAGGACCTAATACCTGGATGCAATCCTGCTACAAACCTCCGCACTCTCTCAGCATCGTTGGGTAATATCATAACTGCATGGCGTGATAGTTCTGAAAATCTGGCCTCATAATTTGTCACGGACATCTGCCCCTGCTCTAACCACTCAAACTGACCTGGCAGCTCTTCCCTCTCAGAGGGTGGAATATATCTGTCCAAGAATTCTGTGTAAATTGCTCCCAGGTGACATGTAGAGAATATGCTGGCCTGCTGAGTATATATGACTGCCACCACCTGTGAGCTCTTCCCTCTAACTGAAATGTGATGAAATCCACTCCATGGGACTGTAGGATCCTCATGTTGTGCAGTCTGTCCCTGCATCTATCAACAAAGTCTTGGGTGTCCTCGCCTCACTCACCCCTGAAGACTGGAGGGCGCAATCGAGTCCATTTGTCTAACATCTTCTGTTGATCACCATCCGCAGCTGGTCTGGGCTCCGGTGCTGCTACTACAGGCTGGATACCACCCATGGGCAATGTATCCGGGGTATGCTGTGCTGCTGCTGCCTGTCCTGCGGCTTGGGCGGTAGGAGTCTGGACTCCCCCTCCCGCCTGTGAAGTGGTAGGATCTGCTGGAAATAAACCAGCCTGGGACATGGTGTCCATGAATCTGATCATACGGTCGATAACCTCATGGAAGCCTGGCACCATCATGAAGTCTGTTGGAGTAGGATCTACTGGAGGCACCTCGTCCTGCTCCTCTATAATAGGGTCCCCTGGTGGTACCACTGGAATAGCTCTGGGACGCCCTCATCCTCTACCTCGGGCCGGTATCCTCCCCCTTCCTCTACCACGACCTCGGGCGGCGGGGGTAGCGGCATCTCTCGGATTAGGAACATCGAATGCATGCGTCCTCACCATCTGTGAGGGAATAGAAGAATAAGTTTAGGTACATCATCGATTGCACGATAGAATATAAATAAAGAGATATTTCCTAACACCCTATAGCCTCCTGAAGATAAGTACATGCGTCTCTGTACCGATCCGCAAGACTATACTGGGCCTGCCCGTGACTCGTGAGACTTACGTGAACCTAGGGCTCTGATACCACGTTGTCTGGACCCAAAAATCCTAACTCTGATCGTGATGGCGCCCAACAGCGGGGTTAGGCAACCCAACATAAATTTCACTAAGTGTTCTTTTTTATTTGGTTAAATAATTCACCATTTACCGAATTTTAACAAGTTAAAACATGATATCGAAAGATAATAACCCAGTGGTAGATAAAATAGCCATAAAGAAGCATGAGCCAATATACGAGCATATATGTATACAACCCAAAATCCCAAAATAACCACTACGTGTGTGCCAGGAACTAGTGTCACGAATATCACGTGCAATCTAACTGAATACATACTAGAGACAAATATATACATATACAATCCCACTGTCTGAAATAGTATACGGGAATTTAAGCAAAAGAAAACTCCAAGGTGCTGCTGAAGATCGTCAGCAGCTCACCGTGATGTCAGGTCCTGCTATAGTCAATATCTAGCTCCGGTCTGATAACCAGATGCACCAGCCTTAGAACCTGTACAATTAAATACAGAAGTGCAGCATGAGTACATAAATAAATATGTACCCAGTGAGTATCCCGTCTAATCTCGAAGAAGTAGTGACAAGAGGTCGACTCGGTACTCACTAAGGTCAAACAGTAATAATATAAAACAGGATATAACGAAATGCGCTAGACATGGAAGACAGTAAGCAGCAGATACATTTCAAGTACAGAAATCCGTGAAAACTACCAAAGGTAAGCAACAATGTATACTTTCCTCTTTCCCAAGTATCTGTCGAGCCAATATCAATGAAGCAGTACAAAATAATCATGCGCCCACAAGGAACAAACAATCGGACTGAACCATAAATGACCATATCTTTCAATCCGCCGTAGCGTACAGCCCGCTCCCATACGTATTACAAGTACCTACCAAATCCGCCGTGGCTTACGGCCCGATCCCATATTATATGCAATTACCTCTCAACTTCCGCCGTGGTGTACGACCCGATCCCATATATGTACAATTACCTTTCAAGTCAAATATCACGAAATCTTAGAGAAAACACTACTACGCACAACAGGTATTTATATCATGTAGATCAATTATAAGGAAGAATATAAGGCATGTTGTGAGCCTAACTACCCGGATATAGCAATAATAGCCACCACGTACAGACTCTCGTCACTTGGTGCGTACGTAGACCCCAACAAGTACGCTTAGCATTTAAATCACCTAGGGATACAATTCCCTCTTACAAGGTTAGAAAGGAGACTCACCTCGTGTCGAAACTACCCCTCGGACCAAGGATGCGCCCGAAACTCCGAACTCTACGCCCGAGGACTCGTAACTAGCCAAATATGGTACAATTATATCAATTCAAGCTCAAAATAGAGGAAAGTATACTATTTATTCAATAATTCAATATTCTTGAAGATTTTCCAAAATTCAACCCTAGGCCCGCACGTTCAATTTCCGAAAATTCTCGAAGGAATCACTTACCCGAAGCCTAAGGGTCGTTAATATGTGATTTCAACTTGAAATCGCAACAATAAACGGACAATTCACCAATTTTCCTCAAGAACCCTAAGTACTACCCAATTCTTGATTTTTAATGACTTAGTAGGGGTAATTAACTAGTGATTCATATTTGAAACTAGAATTAGTTTAAGATTACTTACCTCTTTAATGGTTAGGTCGTGGTGTGCCTTCCCAAGCTCCCCAAGCTCTCAAAATGGAGGAAGAAAATGAAAGAAGAAGGTGAAATCCCGTATTTTAGAAAATATATACTGCCTGGCCTACAAGGATTCCGCACCTGCGGCTCGAGGACCGCACCTGCGGTCCCGCGCCTGCGAGCTGGGGCTCGCACCTGCGGATCTGGGCGAGTGGGGCTGGGGTCGCACCTGCGGAGTGAATTGCGCACCAGCGGTTCCGCTTCTGCGGACTTTTGTCTGCACTTGCGAGAAAAGGGGACCCCAGGGGTTTCCGCACCTACGAGGCTGGGACCGCAGGAGTGGTCCCGCACCTGCGACCAAGAAACCGCACCTGCGGTCACACTAGCAACAGGTGCACCAGCAGCTGCTTTGGCTGGTTTTTGGCCTCGTGAAGTGTCCCGAAGGCACCTGGACCCACCCGAGCCCTCGTCCAAATATACCAACAAGTCCCAAATCATAATACAGACTCGCTCGGGCCTTCAGAACACTCAAAACAACGCTAAAACTCAAAATCACCTACCAAAAACCCCTATAATCAAAACTTAAGAACTTCAAGTTCTTGGATTCTATAACAATGCGCCAGGCCGACCTATACTACTCGGAATGACACCAAATTTTGCAAGCAAGTCATAAATGACATAACAGAACTATTCCCAGTCTCGAAATTCCATTCGAACCACGATAACACAAAAACACATTCCAAACCAAATTTCAAACTTAAGGAAATCCTTATTTCTATATTGGGCGCCGAAACGCTCCCGGGTCATCGAGAACCCATTCCGGACAGATGCCCAAGTCCAAAATCATCATACAAAGCTACTGGAACTGTCGGAACACGATTCCGAGGTCGTTTACTGAAAATGTTGACCGAAGCCAAGCTTGGCCCAAAGGCCAACCTTAAGGAACCAAGTGTTCCTATAGAACTCTAAACACTTCCAAATCCCGAACCACCCGTCCCCGCAAGTCATAAATCATAATAAGATGCTACTGGAAGTCTCATTTAGGGTAACGCTGTCCTAATACGCAAAACGACCGGTCGGGTCGTTACATGATGGAGTTGTCGAGGTTGTGAACAAGAAAATCAAGAAGATTCTTAGGAAGATGGTCCAAAGGTCTAGACAATGGCATGAGAAACTGCCTTTTGCTCTTTTGGGATATCGGACAACTGTCCGTACATTAGTTGGCGCAATGCCTTACTTGTTGGTTTATGGCACTGAAGCGGTCATACCTGCGGAAGTTGAGATTCACTCTCTCCGAATCATTGTTGAAGCAGGAATTGAAGACATTGAATAGGTCAAGTCCCAATTGGAACAGTTGAATTTAATTGATGAAAAGCATTTGGCGGCAGTTTGTTTTGGTCAGTTATACCAACAAAGAATGGCACGCGCTTTCAATAAAAAAGTTCTCCCAAGACAATTTGAGGTATGACAACTTGTTTTGAAACGTATATTTCTGCACCAGGAAGAAGCAAAAGGAAAGTTTGCCCTGAATTGGCAAGGTCCTTACCTCGTCAAGAAAGTATTGTCAAAAGGAGATCTATACTTGGCAGATATAGAAGGAAAGGTGACTGACATATCCGTCAATGCAGATGCGGTCAAGAGATACTATGTCTGACATGCGTCTGTGGGGGCATTTTTACATTTAGCATTCTCAGGCTGGGATGACGAAAGGCTATCATTCTCACTACCCAAACACTGGTCAACCCTAGTTAGCCCTTTGAAGCTTTATATTTATTTGTTTTCCCCTCTTATGGAACTAACATACCTGGTCTTAAAAAAAGAATTAAAAAAAATCATCAAAAAAAAAATAAAAATAAAAATCATCAAAACGAGTTCATGTTAATTGAACTACGTCCGACCTGATTCCGAAAGGATACGTAGGCAGCCTCACTCTGGGGTTCGGTCACACTACAACAAAAATCCATATTTCCCAGTAATCAAAGAAACTGGGGCATTATTTTATTTTTTGATTGTTTTTCCGTCAAAATGGTTCCAAAAGTTGTAATTCATATTAATAGTTCTTTTACCTGTCCCTATTAAGACCTTCTGATCAAATTTCGAGAATGCTAAGTCAGTATGCTACGGGCGATGCTTCCTCATCCATTGTAAAGAGGGAAAAATAAAATGAGAGTCTTATTGGTGAAAACCTTCACGGGCACTATAAGGCGATCGTGAGTTGAGAGAAAGACAAATAAGAGAGGTCAATTGGTGAAAACCCACAAAGGGCGTCGTTGATCGATTTATGCCTTCATATATCCCGACACAAGCATGGTTAAGACAAAGAACTCAGTTTCAAAGTGAAGTTTTGAGAATTAGACGGTTCGGACGGATCGCGCATCCAGTCCAAAGGGCAGGTCATGTTAATTGAAGTCAGCATATTCCTCCAGATAAGTCCTTTTCATTTTTATTTTTCTTCTCTGAAAGGTATACTTCTTGATTAAGTTGTAATACCTATTAGTTCACCTTCTTGTTTTCTTTTGTACTATTCTTTTTGAGTCCCTTTCAGTCTAATTTCATCAAAGAAAAGCAAAGAAAAGGCCGCAAAATTGGTTACAGTTTCTCTGTTATATGAAGCTAAACTTTCTGGGCATGAACAACATGGGAAAATGCATAAAGCCATCTTTGAGCTTCCCTGACGAGCAAAAAGCTTGAAGGACTAAACAATGTGTCAAGGGTCAACAAAATTTACTCAGTTAAAAGTTGTTATGGGAGCAAGGTTGTTTGCACCATAAACATAAATGGTGATAGGCGCAAAATGGTCAGGTTCTAATATTGAGAAAGAAGATCTCCAGAAACAATGACAGAATCTCCAGGCAATTTGTACGACCATCGATGGAGTCAGTTTTTCTAACAAGTGTAATGGACGCAAGGTCAAGTCGCCCAAGAGATCAAGGCCACAAACTGACCACCATTTTAAAAACTAATGAATCTTTCTTTATTCAGAACAGGAACAGAAAAGTTTAGGAAACAGTTCGTGAAAAGACGAACACCACCAAGTGAAGTTCTCAAATCCTTAGTTTTCTTCTAATATACATGTAATCATGTTATTTTTAGTTTCATCATAGCGAATCAATACCCTATCTTCAACACAGGGTACCACATCCCGTGGTCGCATTACTTTTTGCCTACATAGGGTACGACATTCCCTAGTAGAATTTCAGTGAGCCATGAGCCTCACCTTATTTCCAACACAAGGTACTACATCCCCTAGTTGCATTTCTTATTTCTAACATAGGGTACTACATCCCCTAGTTGCATTTTTTTTCTGCCTACATAGGGTACGACATTCCGTAGTAGAATCTTAGAGAGCCAAGAGCCTCATTTTATTGTCAACACGGGGTACTACATCCCTTGGCTTCATTACTTTCTGCCAACATAGGGTACGACATTCCCTAGTAGCATATCAATGGGCCATGAGCCTCATCTTATCGCCAACACAGGGTACTACATCCCCTGGTTGCATTCCTTATTGCTAACACAGGGTACTACATCCCCTGGTTGTATTTCTCATTGCTAACATAGGGTACAACATTCCCTAGTAGAATCTCAGCGAGCCATGAGCCTCATCTTATTTGCAACACATGGTACTGCATCCCTTGGTTGTATTTATCGTTGCTAACATAGGGTATGACGCTCCCTAATAGCATCTCAGTGACCCACGAGCCTCATCTTATTTCTAACATAGGGTACTACATTCCCTGGCTGCATTACTTTCTGTCAATATAGGGTACGACATTCCCTAGTAGCATCTTAGAGTGCCACGAGCCTCATCTCATTTCCAAACACAGGGTACTACACCCCCTGATTGCATTTTATTGCCAGCATAGGGTACAACTTTCCCTAGTAGCATCCTAGAGTGCCACGAGCCTCATCTTATCATCAACACAGGGTACTACATCCCCTGGTTGCCTTCATTCTTGTTAACACTGGGTACAATATTCCCTGTTATTTATAAAAAAGGTGTCTTTTTCAATTCTTTATTCTCCAATAGCAAAGATAGTTTATTGTTTTGAATAACTCATAAAAATTTCCTAGTGTAAACTGGGGCAGAAAATTTTTGTTCGTTTTGTTTGTTTCTGATGGCTTGTAGGTATTTTTCTGCAAAGTACGGATTGGATGTGCAAAATAATTAAGATTCCAGCTTTTGCCAAAGAAAGTGGAACATTTGATCCCCATACCAGCCACAACCAGCTTGGACATAATGCATGCGGAGACACAGAGTCTCAAGATCCATCTTCTCATAATCTGATCAAGAAACAAGCCTGTGAGAATGTTTCATAGTCTGTCGCATCAAGTTTCAATCTAAATTCAATGGGAGAAGCAAGTCAAGAATCAAGACAAGACTCCAGATGGCATTTAGATAGGAATTTTGTAACTCTTAGATTTCAAGAGTATGTAATTTTCTTTTTATTTTGATGTAATAGTAGGAACCGCGGATCGAAACCTCGACGGAACTTCGCTCGACCCACCATCTAAGCATGTCCATTGTTCTTCTTCCACTTGAACTACACGTGACCTGATTCCCTTATAACCTAGGATATGTAGGCGGCCTAAAATCAATGCTCGGTCACATCTTTTTCATTTATCTTCTTTTCCTTGTTAAATAATAGTGAGGTCAAAAATCAGTCACCTTGTTCATTTTCGTTGCCTGAAAACTCTCCATGTTTCCAAGCAAAGAGGGGCATGTTGTGAACAACTAATTTTTTACCACACACAAATTTTATACTATTTTAGTGTAAATATTTCTTTAGGACCTAATATTAATATTTAAAAATATAATAATACTTGCATTCTTAGAGTACAAATTTTATTTCTAAAACACAAATCAAAGTATAGACGGGATACTCACTGGGTATATATATGTTTATGTACTCATGCTACACTTCTGTACTTAATTGTACAGGTTCTGAGGCAGGTGCATCTGGTTATCACACCGGAGCTCTCTCTTGAGAGTATATATATTCTAGGCCTGATTCACGGTGAGCTGCTTCCCCTGACGGTCCTTGGCAGCACCATGGAGTTTCTTTTGTTTATTTCCCGTCTACTTCCTTCAGACATTGGGACTATATATCATAGCTTTTGTATATTCTGTTAGTATGCCCGTAAGACTTGTGACACTAGTTTCTGGCACACACGTAGTAGTTATCATGGATTACGGGTCTGTATATATATTTTGGCTCACGCCCTCATGACTGTTTTTGATTAAAAACTAGTTAATTACTCTTTCGATTAATGTTTTTTTTTTTGTTGCTTTAAAACTTGGTAAAGATTGAGATATTTAATCAAATAAGAAATGAAACCTTAGTAATTGAGTGTTGGCTTGCCTGAACCCTCTGTTGGGCGCCATCACGACCTGAGTTAGGATTTTGGGTTGTGACACTTAGCACCCTAGCATTAGACCTTCATCTGACGCTTATATCTTGTATCAGGATGTCGTATGAACAAACTGTTGATATAGTTAGAAACTACATTATAAGACCTTTTATTTGGTATATAATATATCCCAAAAAAAACCTCATATAACACACGAAATGTATTGCTCAAAAAGATGCAGTGACATACTTATTTGTCACCTATGCAGTCTGCGCAGTCTCGCAAAACTGCACATATCTCTATACTCCGATGTCGTAGCGCCAAACGGTTTAATGATTTAGAAACTAGACTCATATATCATCAATTTGATATGTGTATCATCCCGTAACTCCAAGTTAATTGGGAGAAATTCTCAGCTACATTTTACCTAATTTTCAGCATTTTTATGAATGTAACTTGTGACGATCTTTTCAAACTTTTGTTCCACAACTTGCTTGACTTCAAAACATAACACATGGCTATAATAAGACAAAAATAACTCATAACATAACCTCCTTATTATTTTGAGAACCCTAGTCTCACCCCAAAAGTACATGTGATAACATTCCCAACTTGCCCACTTTCGATGAAATATATTTTCTTCAATTGGTTTAGCTTCTAAGCCTTCCAACCCTCTTGGTACTTGCAGTTTATGATCTTAAATATTTGTAACCTCTAAGGTAACAATTTTAACTTACTTTATGTATATTAAAAGATGATCTTATTTCAGAGCTTACATCAATTGACTTACGACGTACTCTCACGTATGAAACTATGGGGTGTAACATCATTCCCCCTTTGGAACATTCGTCCTCAAATATTGACTAATGCGCTTATCAGTCTCATAACCTATAGCACTTAAAAATAATTTAGTATTGTCCTTGACATCAAGGAAACTATTTTGTGAATAAATCCAAAGCCCAGTGTGAACAATTAATTTTTGACCACAGACAAATTCTATACTATTTTAGTGTAAATATTTCTTTAGGACCTAATATTAATATTTAAAAATATAATAATA
>ML262311.1:840-16416 GCA_005239495.1 Nicotiana undulata
TAGACCACAATATCATCCAAATAGACCACCACAAATTCATCAATATACTCTCGGAAGACCTGGTTCATCAGGGTGCAAAATGTGACTGGGGCATTAGTCAAGCCGAACGGCATGAATAGGAAATCGAACGACCCATATCTTGTCACACAGGTCGTCTTGTGTTCGTCGCCCTCAGCAATCCGGACCTTCCAGTACCCTGTCTTCAGGTCAATTTTTGTGAATACCGTAGCACTCCCCAATCTGTCGAACAAGTCTGCCATGAGTGGAATAGGGTACTTGTTCTTCACAGTAATTTTGTTCAGTACCCGATAATCCACGCAAAGGCGTAGACTACCATCAAGTTTCTTCTGGAAAAGCACAGGGGACCCATGGGGGGACTTGGAGGGTACAATGATCCTTGTGTCTAGAATTTCCGTCAATTGTCTCCGAAGCTCGGTGAGTTCGGGTTGTGACATTCGGTAAGGCGCCCAGGCAGGTGACTTCGCACCCGGCACCAACTCAATCTCATGGTCCACAGTGCGCCTAGGCAGAAGTCGCTTCGGCATTTCCTGTGGCATGACATCTTCAAATTCCAGTAGTAGCTCCTTTACGGGTGTAGGAAGTGGACCCGATGAGCGTTGTCACACCTCCTTTTTCACTACCCCGTGATTAATAAAGGGGTAGTAAGAGAGTTTTTCCAATTAAAGTGACATTATTCGATTTTGGGACTTTTTAATATTTTAGAGTCGCCACCCGGATTTTTGACGATGCTCCGGGACACCGTTTTGTTTTGAAAATCCCAAACCGAGGAATTTTGACTCTGTTTTGATTTGTCTGCACCCAGAAATCCGAGTAAGGAATTATGTTAACCCGGGAGAAGGTGTTAGGCATTCCCGAGTTCCATGGTTCTAGCACGGTCGCTTAACTATTAATATTTGGCCTAAATTATCTGATTATTTACGTGTTTTAACCTATTGTGCATTTAGCCTTTTTCATTTTAAAAACCACTTTTAGTACTTATGGATTTATTTTGAAACAAGTCACGATGGCGTGCACTTGTTTATTTTTGGACATGTTGCAAACCGCGTCAAATGAAATGCACCCGCGATTACAACATAATATTTAATAGTTTCAAGTTAAAGTCGGGGACATGAGTTGTCACACCCGAATGTAGATTATATAGTCAAGACTATGGTCGTGACGGTTTTAAAATACCTATTTGAAGCAATATTTGATCACTCTCTAAGCTTTATGAGTTTTATCTAAAAAGGGGTATTTTTAGCTTGTAGGATACGTACATAAACCGCTTTTGATATTTATGGGATTATTTTGAACAAGTCACGATGTCGTACACTTGTCGTTTTGGTACATGTTACGGACCGCGTCACATGAAATGCACACGCGATTCATGGCATGTTTATTTTAATCTTCGAAGTTATGGTCGGGTGGCATGAGTTGCAAACCCGAGTGTAGATTACGTAATCATGACTACACCACGGGAGCCGTACCCATGGTCACGATGATTTATTTACGCGTCTAAAGCAAACTACGATGTTCATGAGTTATTTGTTTTCCTAAGTTGTTTGAGATTTATGTAGGCCAAAAGCTTATGAATATAATTGTGACATATGGGTAAGCCTCGAATTACTCCAAACATAATCAAACATTTTCTAAAATCCCGCAAATCTCAGTTATGTCACAATAAATAAACGAACACAAATGCTAACCAACACTAAAAGTAATGTAACTTAATATTACTAAAAGAAATACAAAAATATTACATGAAACACTTTAATCATTTAAACAAACAAACTTTCCATGAAATAGTTGGTCATTAACTCCATATGTGTTCAAACTTTTCATTCCATATGATTGAAACATATCATATTGTGCACCTTCCTCTTTTGTCTTGTATTTCATATATATTTTTTTCTTTAAAAAAACATCAATGATATGTCCAGAGCACGTAGCTACTAAAATCTTGGTTTTGGAAGTTACAAAAAATTTGGTACACACAAAGTGGGGAAAAAAACGCCAGTATGTACTATTTTAAGACACTATTACACAACCATTCTTCAAAAAGACTAATAGATTTTCAACTTTTGAGAAGTACAAAAAAATGCCCAAAAAAAGGAAGGTATCACTTTCTTTGCATTTGTTGTGCATATCACTTTCTTTGCATTTGTTGTACACAAATTTGGATTACGGAAGGATAGAGAACATCAAATAAAATAGCCATAAAACTTGAGCAGGAACAACATGAACTTGAATGACACACGAAGATGCACCTTTATATTAAGCCAAATCTGAGAAAAAATATATACAAGTTTAAAGAAGACATACCTAATGGTGTAAAGACTAAATCTAGGCCAACGAGGCAAGACACGAACTGGTTGGAGCTCAGAAACAGATCAACAAAACCAGCAGCACTTTAGACCCAAATGATGCTTATGAACCCAGAAAATAGAAGCGAGCAGCAGTGGATTCAAAAAAATTTACGAAAATTCCTTTTTCTATCCTATTTTCCTTTTGTTTTCTTTCTTCTTTCGAAATTTTGCACTTTCATATATAAGATGGAGCTTTTGAATCGTAAAATTTGCTCTTAGTAGTTTTTGAACCTTTCAAAGGCTTGTGAATGCTCGTCCTAGATTGAAGAGGGGTTGGGTGAGCAGCTAAGAAAGGTGGAGGAGGGAACGACGCTTGGTATTTTGTAGAGAAAGAGACCTGGTTATGTTTTTTCTCGAATGGAGATGAGCAAGGAGGGAGGAGATGCACCGTGCGTCGGTGGTGAAGGGAGTGAGGAAGACGATGGGGACCAGGGGATACGGCACCTGGGGGTCTAGGTCTCTTTCTTCATGTCTCCTCCGGTCTGTTTTTGGGTGAGCATAAGGAAGAAGAAAGGGGGGTCACGGCGCTCTTCATTCTCTAGGGGGAATGAAATCTGATCTCCCTAGGTTTTTTAGGAGAGGGGTTCTAAATAGAGGGGTTTTGGGCCGAGTAGGGAATGGGCTAGGGAAATTTTGGGTTGTTTTGGTAACTGGGCCGATGCAAATGCCCTGGCCCAATTTCATTGAAGAATAAATAAGTCCCCTTCTTCTTTCTTTGTATTTTAAATCTAGCCCCCTTAATTGAAACACAAATTTCAAATTGGTTTGCTGAAATGACCTATTAAACTAATTGATTAAAGCTAATGTTTGATTTTCATGTATTAATTTAACAATTAAAGAGTAATTAATTTCTAAAAATATAAATTAAACCTAAGATGACATGAAATAAAAAAATGTGATATTTTTTATAATTTTTCTATGATTTTAAAATATTAAACATGCATGAAAACGCAACTAAATAAAGAAGAACTCCTAAGACCTATTAACATTATTTTTGGCCTATTTTTAGGAGTGATTTCCGTGCGGGGTAAAAATTGGGTGTTCACAGCTGCCCCTCTTTGCTCGAGAACATGAAGAGTTTTCGGGCAAAGATAAAGTGGGCAATTACGAGCAATTTTTGCCCGTTTGGTACTCCATTTGGAAGCATTTTGAAAAAGTTTGACCGAACCTTGATTTGGAGGTTGCCTACATATCCTTGGCTATAAAGGAATCAGGTCAGTGTAGTTCTGGAAGTTTCGGTAGCTGGGACTACCTGGAAGTTGTGGTTTCGTTGCGGTTGATGCTGCTTACTGCTTGCTGAGCTCCTTATTACACCAAAATCAAAATGAAAACGACTAAACTAAAACTATCAACTATGAGTTACAAGAATCCTATCTATTAGTCCGCTGAAGCCTGATCTTGAATCTTGGAAACTTTTATATAGACTTGATCTGGACCTTGATGCTTGTTAGTTGTAGGCGTCGGTTCAATCTTCTTCAGCATTTCGGATCAAGAAGGGACATGCACCGCTTGTGACTTCAGTCTTGTCTTGAACGGTCCACATATTTTCCGCTTCTGTACTTTGGATTCAATCTTCTCTTTCCTATTTTGTTTTATTCTTTTGGATCGAAATTCCGTCTTTTGGTCATCTCGAGTTCCAATGTCCTAAAAATGTAATCTGCACAAAAATTAAAAAGAACGAACGAAATTTTTTGCCCCAGTTTTCATACTAGGAAAGTTTCGTGAGTTATTGTAAGGAAATCTACACTATCTTGTTATTGAAAGCGGTGAAAAGCCGGGAGCAGTGCACCCGGAGTTATTGCAGACTAGGGAGTGGATACCCCATATCTCGAAGCAAGATCCACCCGGGGTGGCAAAATGAAATCAACTAGGGATTGCGTAACCCTATGCTGGGGAACAAGTCAATTAGGGAATGTATACCCTTAACTGGAAAAGAAATCATCAATTAGGGAATGTATACCCTTAATTGGAAAAGAAGACATCAATTAGGGAATGTATACCCTTAATTGGAAAGGAAATCATCAATTAGGGAATGTATACCCTTAATTGGAAAAGAAAACATCAATTAGGGAATGTATACCCTTAATTGGATAAGAAAACATCAATTAGGGAATATATACCCTTAATTGGCATCGACTAGGGAGCGTGTACACCCGTGTCGAAAAAGAAAATCAATTAGGGAATGTATACCCTTAATTGGAAAAGAAATCATCAATTAGGGAATGTATACCCTTAATTGGATAATGAAAACATCAATTAGGGAATGTATACCCTTAATTGGCATAGATTAGGGAGCGTGTACACCCATGGCGGAAAAAGAAAATCAATTAGGGAATATATACCCTTAATTGGAAAAGAAGAGATCAATTAGGGAATGTATACCCTTAATCGGAAAAGAAATCATCAATTAGGGAATGTATACCCTTAATTGGATAAGAAAATATCAATTAGGGAATGTATACCCTTAATTGGAAAAGAAAGCATCAATTAGGGAATGTATACCCTTAATTGGCATCGACTAGGGAGCGTGTACACCCATGTCGTAAAAAGAAAATCAATTAGGGAATGTATACCCTTAATTGGAAAAGAAAAAACATCAATTAGGAATGTATACCCTTAATTGGAAAGGAAATCATCAATTAGGGAATGTGTACCCTTAATTGGAAAAGAAAAACATCAATTAGGGAATGTATACCCTTAATTGGCATCGACTAGGGAGCGTGTACCCATGTCGAAAAAGGTGTAGTTAAGGTCTGGAGATCCTATACCACTTTAGATTTGAGCTATTTTCAACACACATTTTTTTTTGAATGGATGCGGGAAAGGATTTTTGAGGAAACTTCCTTTTTGGAGTTGTTGTTGCAGAGCTGCTTCTAGCTCTTGCGCCTTTTCTTTTGGTTGCACCTGCTTTTGCACGGTTGCTTTTGAGTTGCACATGTTTTACATTTTCAAACAAAGAACAGTTTGTTAGTTTGAAACGGTGGTTGGTTTTGCGGCCTTGATTGTTTCAAGCTGCTTGATCTCAGCCCCTTTGACGAAGATCTCAACCGTTTGCTTGTTTGCTGGTTGGGGATTGGGTTTCATCTCTAATCCCGGGGACCTTGGCTTTCCAGGTTTTACCATGGCGATCGGTCACGTAAGACCCAACATTTTGTTTTGCCTTTGTAGGCCTTTCACTTGCTTTCCTTTTGGGTTTTCAGAGTATCGGGGGGAGTTTTGGCCCCTCAAATTCTGCTGCAACGGTTAGTCGCGGGACTTAACCTTTCCAACTTTATTTCGCCTTTATTGGCTTTTCATTTCTGACTTTTCTTCCAACTTTAACTTTAGGGCATTTGGAATATTTCAGGTTTTCAAACCTCACCGAGTGGGTTAGCCACGTGGGACTCAACCTTTCACTACATTCGCCTTTATCGGCCTTTCATTTTTAGCTTTTCTTCCAACTTTGATTTCAGAGCATTTGGAGTATTTTGGCTTTTCAAACTTTGTCGAGGTGGTTAGCCACATGGGACTCAACCTTTCAACTTCATTCGCCTTCATAGGCACTTCAATTTGATTTTCTCCTTTCGAGGGTTTTGAGTTTGAAGCATCGGCCGCCATGGCCAGTCGAGGTCGACTTGATGCCCCTGACGAGGCTGGGTGCCTTTTGCATATTAGCCCGTGTCAAATGAGAGCCCTATAAATCAATCTTGCCATCCTTTCTTTGCCTTAGTTTAGTAACAGAGTTAGACCGAAAGGGATTCAAAAGAAAAATAAATGACAGAATGGACAATGAATTTAAACAAGAGGTGTCCCTTTCGGGGAAAGGAAAGAAGGACTTATCTGGAGTGCATGCGGATTTCAATGAACATGACATGCCTTTTGGACTGGATGCCTGATCCGTGTAAACCGTCCGACTCTCAGAAATTTATCACAACTATTACCTCGAGATTGAGAGACCTTGCCCCAGACTGTTTCCATGTCAGTGACCAATTATCCTCTTTTCGATCAGTGGTGCCCTTTGCGGGTTTTCACCGACTAACCTCTCTCATTTCTCTTCTCACTGTTGCCTCATGGTGCCCGTGCGGGTTTTCATCGATGAGACTCTCTCATCTTCATTTATCTTCTTACCGTCGCCTTACGGTGCCCGTGTGGGTTTTCACCGATAAGGCTCTCTCATTTCAATTTCTCTCATTTGCTTGTATTAGATCCAAATAACTGTATCCTCCAATTTTGGACATCTTTGCCGATTGATCAGAAGGACTTTAACAGGATTTTGGGTAAAAAGAATTTGGACTGAATTACAACTTTGGAACCTTTCAGGTGACACATCGCCGAACATATCATAACTTCTGCCCCTAGTTTCACTTTTGGGGAAATTTGGATTTTTATTTTGGTGTGACTGAACCCCAGGGAGAGGCTGCCTATGTATCCTTTCGTAATCAAGTCAGATGTAGTTCAGAAAAATATTTTGTTTTTGTTTTGATTTTTGTTTTGTTTTTCCTTTGTTTTTGTCTTGTTTTCTCTTTCTTTTGCTTTCTTTGTTCTTTTTTTTTCATCTCATTTTTTTTTTGTTTTTTTTCATTCTTTTCCTTCTTCTTTTTTCATTTCATTTTCTTTTTGTATTTCATTTTTTTTAAGTAACACTTTTCGGGTTCCAAAGAAGGTAATCAAAGGAAGGTAACCGGCTCAAAGGGTTTACATAAGGGTTAAGTGTTTGGGTAGCGAGAATGAAAGCCTTCGTCATCTCAATCGGAGAATATTTAATATTATATGGAGGATCAAACATAGTACCTTTTGACTGCACCTGCGTTGACAGTTGTTTCTGGGACATTTTGTTCGAGCCCCAAGTACAACACACTCTTTTGGCAGTACTCTTGTTGCAATGCATGGACCTTTCCAATCTGAACCGATTTTCCTTTGGTTGTTCTAATTCTATGTTTTATTTCCTTGACCTAACTTCATTTGCATTCTGATCATTAATTCATTATTTCGAGGTTTGACAACGCTTTGGGATCTTTTGACAGCATATGCGTTGACAGTTGTTTCAGGGACATTTTCTTCGATGTTCCTCAAGTATAAACACACTCTTTTGGCAGTACTCTTGCAGTAATGTATGGACCTTTTCCGTTCTGAACCAATTTTCTTTTGGTTATCCTGATTGTTTTATTTCGTTGATCTAACTTCATTTGCATTCTGACTCTTGATTCATTATTTCGGAGTCTGGCAGCGTTTTAAGATCTGGGCATGAAGTCCGCAAGCATGTCATGTTATTAAAATCTGCATTTAAACAGAACTGAAAGTAGCATAAGAAAAAGAGACAAGATTAAGAAAAGAGACATTTTTGGAAAATAAAATATTAATTCCATTTGATTTTTTTGATTGATTTTTTTTTTGAAATTTAAAGATAGAAGGGTTTACATTGGAAAGTAAGACAATAAAGTAAAACATCTGGATCACACCCTGAGATAATCCGGACGCAGAAAGGATAGCAAGACTGGCTACCGAGACTCCCATCTGATGGGGAAACTTTCAGGCTTGGCAACCGTTTAATGGTTTTTCTTCTGTCTCGGCAATGGCTGCAATGGCCTTCAGTGCCGGATCAAATTCCTCATCTTTATAAATCATTCTGACTATTGGCCCAGTGTGAGTATACAGAGGGTTATTCATCATATTTGGGTCTTCTTCATCCCCAAGCACTATTGTCTGGACCTCGATGAGGTCTTCCACTGCTCTTTTTAAAGTCCAACAATTTTCAGTGTTATGCCCCACTTCTCTAGAGTGGTATTCACATCTAGCATCAACCCGGTGCGAGGGGGACTCGAGGTTCGGCCGGTTCGGGGCCACTAGTTGTAGCATACCTGTCCTGACCAACTTTTGGAACAAGCTAGAGTATGATTCACCAAATAGGGGCGAATTGATTCTTTTGGAAAGGCTCTCTTGGGCGCGGATTGTATTGGGAAACATTTGATTGGGGATTATATGGATCTTGGTAAGGATGGGCATTTCTGGGAAGTGGAGCTCGGTTTTAGGTATAATTTTATGGCCCCGTGTAAGATTGAACGTTCATCACCGCATAGGGAGGCGGTGTCACGACATATGTTGCATCATCTTGATAGGGATAATAGTGTTGGGGGACTTTAGGAAGCATATATGATTGGTTGAATTCCCTGTGGGCCCCCTTCGAGCTCGAAGTCATCATGGCTCCCTCTTCTATCTCGTTTCTGTTTATCTAACCCCCCGAACCGTTCTGAACAACCTGTGATGCAGCCTTAAAAGCAGCTTGACTCAAAATTCGGCCCGTTTCTAAACCACTTTCGACCATCTCCCCAATTTTGATAGCTTCAGCGAACGGTCTACCCATAGCAGACATCATATTCTGGAAGTAGTCCGCCTCTTGGGCCTGTAGGAAGACCGTAACCATTTCTGTTTCGTCCATTGGACGTTTTACCTGGCCGGCTTGCTCGCGCCATTTGACAGCATATTTGCGGAAGCTTTCTGCAGTTTTTTTTTACAAATTGGACAAACAGTTTCTGTCAGGAGCGATGTTCACATTATACTGGAACTGGCAGACAAAGTCTCGGGATAAATCGTCCCACACATGCCAATGAGTGATTTCTTGATCCATATACCATTCAGAAGAGATCCTGGTGAGGCTTTCTCCTAAATAGGCCATTAGCAACTGATCTTTTCCACCAGCATCCCTCAGCTGGTTACAATACCATTTCAAGTGAGCTATCGGGTCTCCGTGCCCGTCATATTTTTCAAACTTTGGCATCTTGAAACCAACTGGCAGGTGAACATGTGGGAACATGCACAAGTCGGAGTAGGAGAGGCTCTTCTGACCACTCAAACCTTGTATGTTCTTTAAACTTTGCTCTAAGCTTTTCATCTTCCGAGCCATTTCTTCGTGCTCGGGGTTTCTCATTGTTCTTTGCTGACACATAGGAGACTCATATTGCGGGTATTGAGGGTAAGAGTTTGGCTTGGGCACCGTTGGATGTGTCATAGTGGAAATTGGTGGCACAACGAACATTGCTGGCGGTGCCCTTTAATCCGGCGCCTGGGGGTGATCCACAGAAGGCATTCCGGGGCCATTAGACGTCATTAGGGGGTGCCCACATGGGATGAGTGGGTTGGGCACAAAGGTGTTGGAAAGCCCATCTGAGCCGGGAATCAACTCAGGAAAACTAGGGATTACACTTGGCGGTTCCTTGCCGTTAGACCAGGCGTCCCACATTTCCAACATGCGACGACGCAACATTCTGTTTCCTTAAGCAGTTGCTAATTTCGGCTGCGGAATAGCCGATGACGGGCTATCCTCAGGACCGATGATTGGCAGATTACTAGCGGAGGCCATCTCTACTTTTGGATCTTGTGAGGGATGGGAAACCGGACTACCAACAAAACCAACCACCAGAACCTGGCTCTAATTTGCACATACAACAACCTGGTTAGTTTGAGACATATAACATATAGGAAGTCGCATATTGGGGATGCAATGCACCTAACAGTTAAATGCTTCTACCATGTGTTTGAACGTTTGCGTGTTTCATCCCGGCCTTTAAATATCCCTTTCAAATTTTATCTCTCCCTCTTTTTTTGAATTTTTCATATCTCAATTTCTTTTCTTTTTCATTTCGTTATTTTCGCTCTTCACTTTTCTCAATTATTTTGTCACTTTTTTTTTCGCTCTATTTTCACTTTCTTTTCACTCTTTTCTTTACTTTTCACTCATTTTTTTTTCATATTTTTTTTACTCAATTTATTTATGGCTATGATCGAATCCTACGTGGATTGCCTACGTATCATGACGCCGCATGAATCAGATCTTGCGTAGTTCGAAAAGATTGAGAATGGAGTATATAAACTAACTCTTTTTTTTCTGAATTTCGTTTATTAATTTTTTGAATTTTTTGAAAGAAAGGCTTTAAAAGAAGAAAATATTTTTTTAGATTTTTGAAAATTGTGAAAAATAAAAAGGTAGAAGAATATATATATATATATATATTGTATTTTTATTTTTTATTTTCTATGAGAAATGGAAAGTTGGCATTTGCATTTTCAATATCCATGGGATAGTACGTAATGGCAAGATATACTGCTTCATTGAAGAGATTTTGTAGGTGATTAAAATTCTTTTTTTTTTGTTATCTCCTTTTAGTTGAAGAGTTAAAACTATTACCTTGAGTTGAGGCATAATTTGGAATAAGCTATGAGAAAAATAAGAACAGAGGAGTACGACTTTGTTTTCAGAATATTTGGTCACAGTTTGGTTGACAAGAGAAAATCCGCTCCCATAGTCATTGATGAGGAAAAGATCAACAGAAGAAGTATCCCAAATTATTAACTAAATTATTCAATTTTCACTTTTGCAGCCCATAAAAACAGGAGATGTAATACGTCTTTCGAGGTTTGTTAAGATATTAAAGAAGAATACTCAAGAAAGAATCACCACCGCTAACAATGTTCATTGGCTCCTCAATCACTAGCAAAGATTAATAAATCACCATCTCTAATTTAACTGTATGCCATCAAATCAGCTCCATCATTGTTTAGAACTCCGGCCTCCAAGATTCCGTATTTTGTGGCACCAAATATGAGTTCTGGAGCTCTGTAGTAGCGAGATCAAATGCATGAAATATTTGCTTCACCATTCACCAGGACTTTTTCACTTCCAAAGTCACAAAGCTTGACTTTATGGGTCAGAGGATCAACCAAAAGATTGTGGTTTCACATCTCTATGGAAAATTCTTGGAACATTATGAATGTAAGCCAGCCCCCCTGGATATCTGATACATATAAAGTTTGACATAGATGAGTGGCATCCTTTGGTTTGAATTGCTATAGTTCCTTAAAACCTTGTATAAACTTTCAGGGACATAATCCATGACCAAATTAAGGAAACGTTCGTCTCTACTTGTCGTGGAAAAGAAGCAGGGCTTTAGAGAAATGACATTTGGGTGATCCATCAAGCGCATCAGCTGTAGTTCGCGACTTTAATACCGTTTATCCTGCAAAACCTTCTTTATGGCCACGGTCCAGTTTCCAAGTATTTTGCCTGAAACACTACTCCAAATGATCCTGTACCGAAGACTCGCTCTGCCATGTAACTGATGGTCCTTTTTGGTTCTCCATTCTTGCCTGCAATTGTGGTTGAAATAATGTGACCAGTGACAGCGCCATTACCCTCAACAGCGGCAACTGACATTTCCTTGTCAGAATTCGTTTCCGGTTGTACGCCGGTGACGGCGGGCCTAACGGCAGCTGCTGCTCCTTGGTCAGGATGAGCATTCTGGTGATGCTGAAGATTTCCGGTGGATTAAAGGTGCTGCTGAGGCACCAGTGGTAACAAGGCCATGTGCTCTTCTTCCTCTACACTCTGCTTCTTTCTCTATTTATTCTCCTTCTCCTGCATCATCAGAATTAGATTCTGTTCCGTCATCCACTTCACATTCACTTTCAACTTCACCCGTTGATTTGGCATTAAGAAGAGAAACCAAGGGGAAAGAGGAGCAGCAGCAATATTATCCACATTAGCCTCATCATCGCCAACTTCAGATTTGCCCATCAGTTCATCTCCAGGAAGTTCTACATTAGCTTCTGAAACATTTTTCGAATACCGAAGACTTCCACTAACATTTGTATCCTCCTCGAGTTGATGCTTTTGCCTACCCTTAACTTCCTCTCATTGGAATGAGTGCAAGGCACTAATACCACCAATTGGGAAGTCATTAAAGGGTGTAACAAAGAAGCACGAACTGAACCTTGTTGAGAAGTGTAGTAATGTCCCTACTGTTTCCTGTACTCCATAATGCATCCTTGACTCTCTTTTTTTTGCCCAAGCTCCCACAGTATACTATCAATTGCAACAAATAGCTACGATGCTTGGGTGAGATAGTACTAACATGTGTTGTACTATGAATGACAACACCCTCTGCTTCTGACTCCCACAGACTGAGGTTAAGGATTTTGGATCGATATCTCCATGCTTCCATGTTGATGCCTACTATCAATACCCCTTCAAGGGATTGAGCAGAGTCTGCTAATACCACCCTTTGAAGGTGTATTAAGTAGTAGGACATGGGTATAGTATCATTTCCTGGAAAACAAAACACAAAGTTAGAAAAATCTCAATCACCACATCCTCCTTCCATAGAATTTGGACATGATGATCAGCAACAACTTCTGTTGATCCTCTTGCCCGGTTTCCTGTATGTCCGGCTTCTTATTCCATATTTCATAATGTTTCTCGGTAACTTTCTCTTCTTTTGTTTCAAAAATATTTATTATTATTTTTNTTAAAGGAAAATATTTTCTTTGGATTTTCTTTTTATATTGGGGGCCGGAACCGATGAGGTTTGCCTACGTATCTCACATTCGGTGAGAATCAGACCCGCGTAGTTCGGCCAGTTTTGACGGAACCGGGGGAACATGGCTTTTGAGGACATTCATTATTTACTTTTTTATTTTATGTTTTAGACAGAGTTTCAGATTTCAAATACCTACCTCTCACTTCTTTTTTTTCTTTCCTATTCTAGAAGTCGGTCAACATGCATGCCGAAATAAACAAATGTCAAGTAGCACATAAGATGCATCAGGATGGTCCTTTATTTCGGGTTCATCTGTCCTAGACGGACCCAACCCCTGTGTTGAGTCCCCTAAGTCAAATGCACGTGATGCAAACAACGCACTTACTAGGGATCCGGCATGAGGTTATGTAATTCTAAGTTTGAATCCAGGGATTTTGTTCTAGACCAAGGTTACCCGAGCGGACAGCTCGAGCCGAGGTCGGGGCAGCGTACCGGGAATACAGAAGCTTCACCGGCTTTGCAACTTCTCCGTACCTCGTTCTAAAATTTGGATGACTCTAACAGAAAAGAAGTTACACGAAGTGCACACTTCCCAGATGATTTAGAAGACTCAGAGAGAAGAAGGGTTTCGGCACAGTTTATATGCAGTTCAGACAATATCAAAGCGGTAAGAAGCGGCAATTAGCACATTAGGTTTAAACATGTAAAATCAGATAATGGAAGCCAAATATAATAGCTATATAAGCTCGAATTCTTGAACCCTGAATCAGAGATTCTGGGTTCGATCCCCAGCAGAGTCGCCAGAGCTGTCACACCTCCTTTTTCACTACCCCGTGATTAATAAAGGGGTAGTAAGAGAGTTTTTCCAATTAAAGTAATATTATTCGGTTTTGGGACTTATAAATATTTCAGAGTCGCCACCCGGATTTTTGACGATGCTCCGGGACACCGTTTTGTTTTGAAAATCTCAAACCGAGGAATTTTGACTCTGTTTTAATTTGTCTGCGCCCAGAAATCCGAGTAAGGAATTCTGTTAACCCGGGAGAAGGTGTTAGGCATTCCCGAGTTCCGTGGTTCTAGCACGGTCACTTAACTATTAATATTTGGCCTAAATTATCTGATTATTTACGTGTTTTAACCTATTATGCATTTAGCCTTTTTCATTTTAAAAACCGCTTTTAGTACTTATGGATTTATCTTGAAACAAGTCACGATGGCGTGCACTTGTTTATTTTTGGACACGTTGCAAACCACGTCACATGAAATGCACCCGCGATTACAACATAATATTTAATAGTTTCAAGTTAAAGTCGGGGACATGAGTTGTCACACCCGAATGTAGATTATATAGTCAAGACTATGGTCGTGACGGTTTTAAAATGCCTATTTGAAGCAATATTTGATCACTCTCTAAGCTTTATGAGTTTTATCTAAAAAGGGGTATTTTTAGCTTGTAGGATACGTACATAAACCACTTTTGATATTCATGGGATTATTTTGAACAAGTCACGATGTCGTACACTTGGCGTTTTGGTATATGTTATGGACCGCGTCACATGAAATGCACCCGCGATTTATGGCATGTTTATTTTAATCTTCGAAGTTATGGTCGGGTGGCATGAGTTGCAAACCCGAGTGTAGATTACGTAATCATGACTACGCCACGAGAGCCGTACCCATGGTCACGATGATTTATTTACGCGTGTAAAGCAAACTACGATGTTCATGAGGTATTTGTTTTCCTAAGTTGTTTGAGATTGTTGTAGGCCAAAAGCTTATGAATATAATTGTGACATATGGGTAAGCCTCGAATTACTCCAAACATAATCAAACATTTTCTAAAATCCCGCAAATCTCAGTTATGTCACAATAAATAAATGAACACAAATGCTAACCAACACTAAAAGTAATGTAACTTAATATTACTAAAAGAAATACAAAGATATTACATGAAACACTTTAATCATTTAAACAAACAAACTTGCCATGAAACAGTTGGTCATTAACTCCATATGTGTTCAAACTTTTCATTCCATATGATTGAAACATATTATATTGTGCACCTTCCTCTTTTGTCTTGTATTTCATATATTTTTTTTTCTTTTAAAAAACATCAATGATATGTCCAGAGCACGTAGCTACTAAAATCTTGGTTTTGGAAGTTACAAAAAATTTGGTACACACAAAGTGAAAAAAAAATGCCAGTATGTACTATTTTAAGACACTGTTACACAACCATTCTTCAAAAAGACTAATAGATTTTCAACTTTTGAGAAGTACAAGAAAATGCCCAAAAAAAGGAAGGTATCACTTTCTTTGCATTTGTTGTGCATATCACTTTCTTTGCATTTGTTGTACACAAATTTGGATTACGGAAGGATAGAGAACATCAAATAGAATAGCCATAAAACTTTAGCAGGAACAACATGAACTTGAATGACACACGAAGATGCACCTTTATATTAAGCCAAATCTGAGAAAAAATATATACAAGTTTAAAGAAGACATACCTAATGGTGTAAAGACTAAATCTAGGCCAACGAGGCAAGACACGAACTGGTTGGAGCTCAGAAACAGATCAACAAAACCAGCAGCACTTTAGACCCAAATGATGCTTATGAACCCAGAAAATAGAAGCGAGCAGCAGTGGATTCAAAAAAAATTGCGAAAATTCCTTTTTCTATCCTATTTTCCTTTTGTTTTCTTTCTTCTTTCGAAATTTTGCACTTTCATATATAAGATGGATCTTTTGAATCGTAAAATTTGCTCTTAGTAGTTTTTGAACCTTTCAAAGGCTTGTGAATGCTCGTCCTAGATTGAAGAGGGGTTGGATGAGCGGCTAAGAAAGGTGGAGGAGAGAACGACGCTTGGTATTTTGTAGAGAAAGAGACCTGGTTCTGTTTTTTCTCGAATGGAGATGA